>OY987314.1:22539704-22838263 GCA_963920655.1 Geranium rotundifolium
CTCACAAAAACCGAACTCATGGCCTAAAACCCTGAGTTTTGGCCATGTCTTGCTCCTCAAGAAACGCCAATGTTTCCTTGTCTCAAGTTATCCATATTGTATGTGTGTGACCCTCTAGGCTCATGCCACCGTTGGCAGATTGGCGCAAGAGATCTCTCTTGCCCGATCCATCATAAGTGGTCTCTAGTAAGACATTATGATTACCCAAGGTGCATGATGATCGATGATTCGATTTAACCTTGTGCGTACAATTCACTATCCTATTATCTCTAGACATCCTGATTGATTACAAGGCATAGATTCGTCATCCTTGTTTAATCAATCATTGTTACTTGATATGCAAGACGACTGAGAACTGATAACTCGTATCACTAGCATGGCCATGTTCTTTCTCTCAGTCACTCTCGATCAAGCGGCCTAAACGGATATCTTTTCCATACCGTAGTACGAGGGATAAATCCCTTAGCCGTCTTTCGTATCACTCATGCAATCTGTTCCGCCACCCAATCATGCCCGTTATTGCAATCCTGTTACGGAAAGCGTTAGCCGCAAGTCAAAGCCGTACGTCGACCGCATAGCGATCACAAAGACTTCTTGGTCTAAGGATATTGTGACAAGCTATCGCATTTGAATATGTTCATGGCTTAATTTATGAAACACTATTCAAAGCAGGTCGTCCGATATCAATCACCTCATGATATCTATGATATGATTCCGGGATCCCACATCCCTATGATACGCAGAACTACATCATTGAGAACCATCCTCATATTGGTCGCTTCAATTGAAGCACATATTGACCAGGGACTCGTTAAGTGTGATCCGTACAGATTTATGCTTCTACTACTTCAGTGGTCATAAATCAGATCATGCTCAACATATTACTTCAACACATACGTAATACAAAACCGTTTTATTTATTACAAACGATGATTAATATACATAGACATTTATAGACTACTAGCAATTGGACTATGGCACAAAAATGCTATCAGCCGAAGCATTGGGCTTCATGCCACGAGGCCCTAATGGCCGGCCCAACCAAGGCCCAATAGTGGAGCAAAGGGTGGGTCCCTTTCTCCACTAACTTTGGTTAAGTGGATGATGACTAGATACACACTAAACCTAATCCATATTGGGTAAGTGTGATCAAAGGTGGCCACCCAATGACCATCATAATTTTCTCATCAATTCACCAACACATATACCAACACTTGAGCAAAAATATTACACAATTGTTTTTGCACACTCTCCCTCTCTTGCAAGCTCTCGGTCAAGCCTCACCAAGCCCCTCCTCTTTCTCTCTCTTGCTCATTTCTCTATTCTAGTAAAGTAGAGAAGTGTAGGATCCTCAAGGGATTATCCTATCCGTGTGAACTTGGCTAGAGTTGAAGATCCGAAGCGTTCTTCAAACCGATTCGAACAAACCGAAGGTAAAATTGTGATTTTGGTTTTTGCCTTAGGATTTAATGGTTTGATCTTCTTGGACAGTTCTTGGGGTTAATATATATTGCTTCCGCTGCCATATGAGTTCTTGATAACCCCAAAGTTCCTACATCAACTTCAAGCATTAGATTGAATCGTTGAAGGCTTGCTTGGTAAAGTTTCATTAGAAATTGATATCTTATAGTTAGTCTTGAACTTGTTATTTGATGTGAATTTGTGCATTTGTTTTTGCGATTTACAGTTCACATTTGTTTAGCTTGAATGATGTGTTGCTAAGAAAATATGTCACTATAAACTGTAGTTTGTCGTATGTTGTCAATATTTCGGCTTGGTTAATTATTGGTTTTGTTCCAATTGATAGTGATAAAAAAACAATGGCAAAGTAGAACAAGTTGCAGGGAAGCTCTCTTCTTGAATGACTAAATTGTACATGTGATGCTCCAAATTGGGTTGCCCTCAATAAGTCTTTTGAATTAGTCTGATATGTTATTGAATGGCTAAAAGCCATTTTGATTTTTTGTTGTTGTAAATTTTAGGTGTTTGCAGTCATCAAACTCGAGATGTGAATTGTACTAACTTGTCTACTTTAATCATGAAACATGACGAATTGAACCATGAAACTTGACGAATTGAACCATGAAATTTAAAAAATTAGACAATGAAACTTGACGAATTAAAACATGAAAGCACTATAATGAACTGATGAAACCGACTTCATGAACATTTCATAATTAATTGGTAACTGATTCCATTTTTAGAAATATTAAAATCAAGAAATAATAATTAAAGTAATTAAGTGTATAAAAATACGTTTATACCCCTAAATTGACATTAAATAACTAAAATAAATTTATAATTACGTTAGTGTGTCATTGATGAGTATCATAAATCTCACTCATTAATTACAAGATTTGACGGTTAAGAGATATTTTTGCGTTTGTATGGTAATACATGATTTATACTCTATTAGGACCCCTCTTATACACAACGACCCCTCTTGTACAAAGGGGAAGAAAGGACATCAGCACTTCCTTGCCTCAACTCCATTTTTGTTATGTGTAACTGTCCCTTCTTACCCTATATATGAATCTTGCAGTTGGCAACTAGCTTTATTCATTATTAAAATTTGGTTGATTTATTATATAATAAATTAGAAACAAACAATTAACAAGTCGCCGGCGGCATTGAAGTGAAATTTGTACGAGTGTTATGTTTAGAATTAGGTTAGGTGGCCAACTTCCAACTTACGCTGCTGACCATTGAGAATGGGCCAATCAGTGAGCACATCCACTATTTCGTGATATAATAATCATTTGGTTTGAGCAGACAAGTTACACAATAAAGTCATAATCTTTAATAGATGAGGATGGTGCTATTATCTCATACTTCAAATAACCCTTGGAGAAAATAATTATTTAGTATTACACTAGATATTTTAAAGCAGGACGCCGTTACTTACGAATGTGATGTGCTAATAATTTACATTTACAGAAACAATAAAATGTCTGAATATATATATATATATATATATATATATATATATATTCAAAAAACGAGTGTTTGTTGTATTGATACATACTAAATAGGTTGCTAGCCGCCTTTTTTCTTTCCGCACGGAAGCGGGCCTGTACTCTACTTTTAGGGTTTGTTTCGCCACAATTGAGCAAAGTCTCATGGCCCTGATCTCCTACGAGTGTTGGCGTCTGCGTGGTCCTGACGGCGACGTCAGCGTGGTGCAATGGTAGAAGCAGAGCTCCTGTGGAGGTAGGTCTGGATCTGATAGAGGCATGGTTGAGTGTTAGATTGGGTTTTAATGGAGGCGAGGTTAGGTGGTTTGGGGATGGGCTGAGACGGGTGAGGCTGGAGTTGCAGATGGGTTGCGCCTGGGTTGCGTCGGCAGAGCATGGAGGGTTGAGGGGTTTTGCTTTTGGTTGGTTGGTAGGCCGGTACTGGGAGGGAACTGGAGTTATCTACGTCGGTGGGCATACTCATGCAAGCATACCGAACTAGGAGGCCTCGGCTTGCTTAAAATTCAATACGTGTCTTATTGAGATCAATACTGGAAGAAAACGGAGGTTCCGATATCGATGAGTTGATCCGGTTAAACCAAATGAACTGGGAGGATTTGAATTTCGCGATGCTCATATTGTTCGCAGGGTTGATCGAGGAAGCTGGTTTAAGTTGGTGTGCAGCAAGATCACAGGGTTTCTCCATCCGTATGAGTTGGAGGTCGTGGCTATACATGATGCAAAACAGGTCGAGCTGAACAACTTTGGAAGAATCATTAGCGAACGGTGTTGCGTATTATCCATTATCGGAACTTCAGTTTTTTTTTGCTCGTAATCAAATAGATCACGAATTTGTCATGTTTATTTTAACTAACTAAATTATCATAAATAAAGAGATAAAACACTTCGCATAATTCTTATTATGTGATTCTTTCTTTTATATAGCATATATATCCTTTTGAGAGATCGAGATGTAGCTGAAATTATGATGAAGGCTCTGTCCTAGTGAGGGGTCTGTCCTATCATCTGTAACTTCAGCTAATGGGTGATTTGCTATTTAATTAATAAAATTTGCTTTTCTTAAAAAAAAAAAAAAACTGTTGCTACGGCTGATTTGCGTTGTGTAAGAGTTGATTGTTTCGTTTCGTTTCGTTTCGTCAGTCTTCCTCTTCTTCTGCACCTAAGCTTTACTCTCTTCTCTTCTCTGTTGCTGCTTCTCCCACAGATCTCAAATTTCTTCTTCTGCTCAAACACAGGTACGCTCACTTTCCCATGGCACTTCTTTGCATCTCAACCTCTCTTACACATCGTTGTTTCTCCCCAACCAGATTCAATTACAAACTACGAATATGATGAACCTTAACTGTGAATCCAATTTTTCAGATTACAAATATTTATGTATACAGTGTTTTTTAGTTAATAGATGGATGAATCAGTATGTGCAACGGTGTTTTAGATGGTGATTTTAATTTTAGCATCGTGTATTATAATAGTAGCTACTTGTTTTTATTAGTAGGACAAGGGTTTATGGATTGTGGAATGATTGTTCTTGAAGGGATTTTTATTTATTGATCAATCTGAATATGCTTGGAGCTGGATTTTTAGTTTTGGATGCTTCGAATTGCTCAATTTATGCTTTGTGAAATATTTATTTCTCCCCTTTGCCGGGTGGGGGTGGTGCTCAGATTTCAAGAAGCAATTAGGTGAAGAGGGCAAAACATGTATATGTACATTTGAGGGGACAACATTCACTACTCGCTCGTACCTGTTGTGTGTCAAATTGATGGCCATAACTATTTTTCCTTTAATTTATTGATTAGTTACACTCGAGGCTCTTCTCATTTTGTGGACAAAATTGTTAAGATCACCTATGAATCCCTGTAATGATGTTTATATTCTCTCTTTCTGGCAGATTGTTGGCTTTCCCTTCAAAAAGGGTCTAACCATGCCTGCATAATAAATATTCTCATCATGTCTGGGTCACGACAGCGGCCAAATTTAAGGAGGCCTGTGTGGATTATTGCATTGGTCTCTTTGGTGAGCTTCCTTCTAGTCGGTGTCTATCTGCACCCATCAAGGACCTCTGCAGCATGCTATATCTTCTCTTCCGGTGTTTGTACTATGCTCAAACAGCCTCTACCCATCCCTTCAAGGGAATTCACTGAAGAAGAGACCGCAGCTCGAGTTGTAATTAGAGAAATTTTGAACTTACCTTGTCGATCGAAGAACCCAAAAATCGCTTTTATGTTTCTGACTCCAGGTTCATTGCCCTTTGAGAAGCTCTGGGATAAGTTCTTTCATGTAAGATATTCTTTACTTAATTTTAACTAAATATACGATTCACATAGGGTTATATACATTGGTTCAATATCATAGTTTATGGAGGTGTTATTGCAACTATGTACATGATGTAAATATATGTCAAGGTCATGTGGGCTTTTCAACTCACTTTTTGACTTAAGTAAAGAATAAATGATAAACATCAGTCATGGAGATTGATAGTTGCAATATACAACCCTACCAGAACATGTCACGATAAATCTGATTTGCTTTAACACAAGATTAGCAAGCAAAGTGATGAAACCAGACGTTTGAAATTATTTGTGTGCGTCTAATCCTATCTAATATTTTATCCATATGATTAAGAGAGAGCTGATATTCAACGCTATAGTTATATTTTCATTCCTTGGAAATACACGTCAATAGTTCTGAAGGTCACCGTCAGGGTCTGTGGCTGCCTTTTGTTCAGTCTAGTCAATGGATGTCTTCTGTTGGCTTCAGTTGGGGACACTAGTCGACTGTGTATTGCCTGAAGATGTAAGATAATGGCAAGAAAATTAGAAGTTAGCAAAGTTAACTAGTATTTTCAGAAACAATATTGGCTACCCACCCATTGTTTGGGTTCTTACCCTATATTTTCATGAGGCTTAATGGCAGTAGCAGTATACAATTCTTTTATTTGGCAGTCTTCTGATCCAATTTCTATTCCTTATATTAAATAACTTCTTCTCTTTTTTGGCTAGTTAATATATCACTTATTATACAAAACCTGCAGGGCCATGAGGATAGATTTTCAGTTTACATACACGCATCCAGGGAAGAACCAGTACACGTGAGCCCTTATTTTGCTGGTCGAGACATTCACAGTGACAAGGTGCATGCAGTTCCTCATATGTACTTGTTGCCAATGTGGCACACTATGATTTAGGAATATAAACTCCTATATTCTTAAATTTTTGAAGCTGGCAATATAATACATCTTATCCATGTGAGGGTGATGTATGACTAAGTATATCTATTACCACTAGTAGGTAAAACTTCTTGCCAATTTTGGTTTGAACTGAAGCTGTGGGAAGCTTGAGAAGGGAAAAATCACAAGAAAATTGACTACTTACTTTTTGTTTGGACATGGAAGAATACTCAACCAAACGTTAAAAAAAACAATTTTCGACAGTTTTATTTCTTTATTTACTTTTATAGTTCCCTTTACAATGCAACCCTAAATCGCAGTTAAGGTGAATTTTAGAATTTATGAAATTAAATTTCAATGCCCAAAGCATCATCATATATCATTTATGAGATAAATAAAAATGAAAAATGGAACTCTTTTTGCATTGTTTTCCATCCATCCATTTCTCATTAGTTGTTCCAGATAACAAAAAATAAAGTAAGAACTGAGCAAGCCAAATCTGGAAGAGTATTTGTGTTATTCTGGCAAAAAAGACATGATGTTTTGTCAAATTTTAGTAGGGCACTTGTAGTAGTAATTTTTAATCACATATACTGTAATGAAGAGAACTCTTCTTAACCCTTCATTTCATACAACCATTAAAATAAATGTGACCTCTTGACTTTGCAAATGAGCCATATTGTTGCAGGTGGCTTGGGGAAAAATTTCCATGGTTGATGCAGAGAAAAGGCTCTTAGGAAGGGCACTCTTAGACCCTGATAACCAACAGTTTGTCTTGCTGTCCGATAGGTAATTGAGTTATTAACATCCTACTGCTGTAGCATGCTAAGTTGCTGTTCATTTGTTGGCTAATCCTTTTCCCATTTCCTTTCCATCTTCCAGCTGTGTACCACTTCATAACTTTGAGTATGTGTACAACTATTTGATGTTTACGAATATCAGCTTCATTGATAGGTAAGCCACAACTCTATGATTTGCAACCAAAAAGGTTACCTGGTTTACTTGCTTGTCGATGAATTTCAGATACATGTTCCTGCTAGCTCTGTAGTAGTATATCATAATATCGAAGTCTTTAACCTTACTCTCCCTCCATCCCTCAGTTTCGAGGATCCAGGCCCACATGGAAATGGCAGGTATTCTGAACGTATGTTGCCCGAAGTTGAAATTAAGGATTTTCGGAAGGGCGCGCAGGTATATCCCATTGATCATATGTTGGGTAACTTGGGAGGTAATATATAAGCAATGGATTAATATTTTAATATATTACCTTTTTAGCATATATTTTTTCAACCAATTGGAATTTTACAATTCTGCTTGATGATATAACGTCATGCACATTTTTGTAAGTCAAGGGGTGAGTAAAATCAATTGTAATTATTTTCTTTTCCATGCTATGCAAGCTGAGATTACCAAGCAATATGTAGGGAAAAATTTGCACCTTCACCTGACTTACTGTCAATCTCAAGTTTTATTGATGATTTTTGTCGTTCATAATACAATGAGAACATCCCTTTATATTGGGAATACACATATACTATTAGGAACTAACTACTAATGTGAACTAGGAAACCCTAAATACTAATAATCAACTAACATCAATTTCACTACAAAAAACTGATGCAGCGGCGGAACATGACGACTATGGTGGTGGAGTGACGATGACTTTGGGATTTGAACTCGGAACTTGAACCCAGAACTTGGAGATGGAGACAGAGACCGGAGACGGTACATTACGGCTTCAATACATCCTTTCACATGCAAGAGAGAAGGACTGATAATAGAATAAAAAATATATAAAGATCTGAACGTTTCGAGAAAACACCTAAACCATATCAATTGGGAAAATTGAAGGCCAACTAGGAAAGTGACTGGAAAATCATTGTGGCAAATGAGGGCATTGTAGCATCGTGAGGTACATCGGTCAACAAGGAATCTGGGAGATAGCACAGAAATGTATGGAAATATGATAGCAGAAGAAGGCGGTGTGTGTACATCACGCGCGTTCAGCTGGAGGTAGGCACTGCACATAATGGCTGGAAATCACATGTTGAGCCTCCATTCACTGGAGATGAGAAAAAAACCTGGCCGGAAATCGCCAGATCTGGAACTGGTCGTCGCTGTAAGTGGTGGCTCTTGAGTCACTTTCTGGCGATGATTTTGGCAGTTCCTAGTATATCAGCTCCGTTCGAATCTCCCAGAGTAGGAGATGAGACAAAACATTCACCGGTTTGGAGTAGATCTGATTCGGGAGCTGCGAACTTTCCGGAGCGAGCTAGTGGCAGCTCGTGACTGGGTTGACAGAGGTGTGACGACGGCCAGAAAGGATGTGAAGACGTATCAGTGTTGTGGGAGCCTGGGAGGGCTGATCTGGTGGTTGAGAGGGCTTAGAGACGGATTACTGTAGCACGAAAAGGTGGAAGCATTGTATAAAAGGGAGAAATAGAAAAACTAATAATAGCGAGAAATTGAAATTATAATCACTATCCCACCCGCTAAAACATAATTAACAAGTGGGTAAAGCAACATTCCCACAAAAGGTAAACCAATGAAAGAAAAAAATTAGAGAGGCTTTGTTACCATGTCAATCTCAAGCTTTATTAATGATTTTTGTCGTTCATAATATAATGAGAGCATTCCATTATACATGGAATATACATACACTAATAGGAAAATAACTACTAATACGAACTAGGAAACCCTAATTACTAATAATAGGCAACCCCAGTAAACCTTGATTAACACTTACAATTTAGTTTATTGAATCATGTGTATAGAATTCACTTGCTTCTCTCAACTGTTACCTCACACTCAAAGAAAGTTTCACCATTAATAAGTTATCTGATGTTTTGATACGACCAACACTGAATAATATTTTTAAAAAAAATACTAGATAATCTTTTCGTTTGTCATATATTGTCTATCATGAGATTGTGACCAAACACTTGATTGCAGTGGGTTTTTATGGATAGCATGCTGTTTTATTGGATATTTTGTTTTGGGGAGTTAACTCTTTCACACCTTTAGATGGTTTCAATCCATGTTTTGTTGCAGTGGTTCTCCATGAAGCGGCAGCATGCTCTTGTAGTTATGGCAGACAGTCTTTACTACAAAAAATTCAAGCTTTTCTGCAAGGTAATCTCATTCTATTTCATTGTTTATTATGTGAATTTTCAATTGTGGGCATATTGTACATGGGTTTTAAAGAACTTCAAATGACCAGTTTTATGCTATATTTCCTATTGATTTCCATTTGTGAAGCAAATGCTGTGAGTAAAAAGTACACATGTTATGCGAGTCAGGGCCAGAACATAAGGGAAGTAGTGACAACTATTTCCCTTACTGGATTCTTTTCTTCCAAATACACCCTTCGTTTAAAAAATATTAAAACAATACTTCGGTTAGTACAATTTGCCCCCACTGGTGCTGATAAAATAAAATTTTTGCCCCCACTGGTTGTTAGAAAATTACTCCTATCAGCAGAAAACTTTGGATAATTTCCCCATCATTTTGATTTTCTGGATCTCAGTAATGGATGTCATCATTAGTGTTAAGTTTGTATTATCGGGTTATATATAAGTGGTTAGGCTTCCCTGCTATAATTTTCTGTTATAAGTAAAGTTTGGCTTTTTCCTTCGTAGATAGCTTGCATTTCTCTCGATGAGCATTGTGAGAATATTAATATATAACTATGAGCTCCTTTACAACAATTGTTAAGAACCAATCAGCAATAGTTCTAGTTGCTATCTGTGGAAACAACTCTGTCATTTGAAAAGAGGAAGTTATTATCCCTTTCCCCAAGTTCAGGTGTTCATGAGATGCATAGAGTACCTGCAAGCAATATCTCTCTTCAGATTGTTGAATAAAAGCCTTGGGCTTGAATCTTATAGAAGGGAGGTCTTGAGCCCAAATTTTGATACATTGCTGACAAAAAAAATTCAACACATCCATTTCATTTACTCTACCAACCATCGATTCATTCTATATTATTTGCAACTTTTAAATTTAATACAGAAATTAATCATGCAAACCTTATCTTGTAAAGAAATATCTTTTCATGTATGCATTTTACTTTCTCAGCCAAATATGGATGGACGCAATTGCTATGCCGACGAGCATTACTTGCCAACCCTTTTTAATGTGAGTACATCTTGCTTGCTTTAAAATGCTCAAGATCGGTTATGTGTATTCCCTTGTTGCCAATTTTCTCGGTATATGTTCTCCAGATGGTTGATCCTGGTGGAATCGCTAATTGGTCTGTAACGCACGTTGATTGGTCCGAAGGAAAGTGGCATCCAAGAGCATATAGGGCAGAAGATATTACCTACGAACTTTTTAAGAACATAACAGTATGAGATACATCTCTTGTTTATCCCCTTACTGTATTTTCGCTTTGAAAGATACATATATTAAATTTGATACTTTAATATTTACTGACATTGCAGTCTATAGAAGAAACCACTCATGTTACAAGTGATTCACAGGTACGCATTTCATTCCTCTATTTTTTTATCAGCAAATGTTGCTTTTTATCAAATTTGGCATGCACAAAATGTTAAGTCTCTGTGTGGGCATACAAGTTCAGCAGACACAACACAAGAGATCAAGATGGGAGGGCTTAGCCAATAGAAACTTTTCATACAAAAGTTTGGAGAGTGTTTCAAAATAGTCCTCTAAATATCAACTTTACTCCAATTTGGTACCCTTATCCATTTGTTCTATTTTGGTCCACATCCACTGAATCTGGTAGATGGGTTGTTCGCATTTCATCGGTTGACGTCACATTCATAGCAGCCCTTTTAAATGCCCTGTGACTGAAATGACTAAAAGGGACATAATTGGATACTTTACGTACCGAACTGTAACATGCCTTTTATGGGTACCAAATCGAAGCAAAAGTTCTTTTAGGTGCACATTCAAAACAAAATGGATATGACTAGTAAGAGTACTGATTTAGAATTAAATAGATAGAATGTAATTTTTCAGCTGATTTGCTTAATATAATTGCGTTACCGCTGGGGAATTATTTGATTTTTGAACCGGACAATTACTTCCACTTCAAGGAAGAAAATATCTAAAACCTTTTCGTATTCCGTTCCCTACTGCAGAAGAAAAAGAATGTAGCACCTTGCACGTGGAACGGATCGAGACGACCATGTTACTTATTTGCTAGGAAGTTCTATCCCGAGACTTTGGATAACCTGGTGTCCCTTTTCTCCAACTATACAACAGTTTAAGCACCTTTATCGTGGTATTGCTATTTTCTGATGCCATCCACTTCAGTTGACACCTTCATCTCAGCAGAGTTCTCCTGTATATATTTTTACATTACGAAGTCATCATTTACAGATTTTCCAAACGCTCTTGATCAGATACATATATTTCTTGACAGAAGGCCTGCTTGCCTTGAGAGCTTGAAGCAGTTGACATTTTGTTTCTCATTGCTGCTACTACCTCTTCAGGTGATTCATTTGCAGAATGAATTTCTCTAATCTATTATTGGTTATTAGTATCAATGTATGGAACGTAAAATTTTGTTCATTGATCTTTTTTCTGGGCAATGCATCATATAAAGCCTGTGATGTATGTAAAATTGGTAGACTCGTTCGTTTTTCTCGAGTTGTAAACTTTTGGATGTTAGAAGTATGGGTTATCTTTATTTCTCTTAAGAGAGTAGATTAGTGAGCTATTGTATTGTCTAGGCAATCAAGCAAGGAGTAGGTACTGTCACTCGGGATCACAGTGTATTGTAGCTTATTGAATTTGGCTTCAAAAGACAAGAATGAGAATGATAGGATACATACCGTTGTGGTATGACAAATGGAGAAAGAATGAACTATACCATTATCTATTCAACACTATATTTGCAGGCATATGCAGATTCTTTGGCACCTTAAGAATCAGATTGTCCATTTTGTTTTGGCAAATATTTTAACCAGCAATTATCCAGGTTGAAAAGCACTTAATAATACCACATAAGTTGTAGTGAAAAGATTTTAACAACCTTGAGATTTAATAAACTCATTCAATAATTTCAACAACGCTTGAACGTGTAATTTCTCTTAAAAACATCTATAAACACATTTCACATGGCAAGATTCATGAAATAAAAAATAATTTTAGGGCGACTTTCAAATTACTCACAAGGAACCCAGGGTATATCAATTCTCAACCGCTCCACTTACGTGTTCTTTCATTCTTAAGTGTTTACCAGTTCATCTTATATTGCGTCCAACCATTAAATAATATTACTCATTCCATGCATTTGAATTGTCACAAAGGTTAATGTCTTTTTCCTTTTGCATGACAATGATTTTATGTTTCGTGAAGGGTTTACACGTTTCAATGTAGTTGAGTTTATTTAATCGTTAAATGAGTTTATTAAATAACAAGATTATTAAAGTTTTCTTAACTAAAACTTAGATGATATGAGGTGTTTTTCAACCTTAAAATTATTTAGGGGTGCAAAGTTATAGACTTTATAGTATATGTATGTAAATTGTAAAAGAGGTATAATGCATAAATGTAAAATGAAATTTCCCCTTGTTTAAATTGGTCAACGGTCTCCTAATTTATGTTTATTTATGTCAATAATGTGGATCTCGCGCGCAGTGTCATTCGTAATATTTTATGATAAAATTAAAATAAATTAAAATAAAAATTTTGGTTGCTGGATTATTTATTTGATAAAAAAATATCAACTTACTTTGTAAATTGTAAAATTTGAATTTCAATACGGTATAGAAGTAATAAAAAACTAATTTTTATGAAATATTTAGAAATTTCTTAGATGTTGGATCTCATCCACTTATGAAGCAAGGAATCAACATTGACGTTAGCAAGTAGATGGAACATCCATATTCAATTTGGAGACTGGCAATTTCCAATATATTAAAAATCATATAAAATGTCTGAATAATTTGATTTTTTTAGTATGAATGTTAATTGCATCTTGTGGGATATTGGAAAATGCTGAAATCTTAGGACCTGTTTTACTTGGTGAGAACATTCTAGAAGGTAAGATCCCGGCAAGGATTGATATCAACTAAAAAGATATGGTCTTGATAAAATTAAGACACATTAAAGTTGTACAAATGAACTAAAAAAACTACTCAGACCCAATCATACTAATTCAACTCGTATTAGTGTATAGGGATGCACTCCACTAGAAACCAACATTCAAATAGGAAAATAAAAACAACTGTCAGCCATTGGATCAAAACTGATCAATGGATGTGGTTAATAACTAATTTCAGCTGAAATTTAATTCACTAAATACAATAAAGGGAAAATTCGTCATTCTTACCTCAAGATTTCTGCGCAGAAAACTTGTGATTCAGGGCGATTATGCAGTGGATCTGCGCGATTATACATCATTTTCTTCGACAATCGATCGATTCAACAATTATGTTTTGCGATTCTCCGATTCCGCAGTTAACCTGTTTTGCGATTCTCCGATTTTGCGTTCACAAATTTGTTCGATTATCGATCGATTAAGCGATTTTGTTTTGTGATTCTGCAATAATTCTCCATTTCTGCAACAAATTCTTCATTGATTGATTGATATTAGTCAGTCGATCTATATTGATCAATCGATCATGATTTCTCATGCTAATTCAATTTTGTTCAATCAATCAACGGTGTTTGTTAATTGTTCTTTATGATATCTCATAAACAGAATTTTTTGACACAAATCAGAGTTTTTTAAAGTCTAAAAGGTGTTTGTAACAGTAAATTAAAACATATGTAACCAAGAGTAGCAATTGACATAAGTCTGAAAGGTGTTTCTAGCAGTAACTGACAACTTATGAATTCACGAGTTTTTCACATTGAAACAATCAAGTGATTTTTAGCTTTTGCAACAAGATAAATTTGTTTGAAACATGTTCCCACCATAGGGTTTTGAAAACATCAATTTATGATTTCTCCAAATTCTATTAAATTTTACCTACTACAACATAATAAATATGTATGAAACATGTTTCTAACATTATGTTACAAAGTTTAAACAGAAATATGAAATTCTAGGTAGTTTGAAAGGTGTTTCTAACAGTAAACATATGTAACCAAGAGTAGCAATTGACATCAGTCTGAAACGGGTTTCTAGCAGTAACTGACAACTTATGAATTCATGAGTAATTCACATTGAAACAATTAAGTGATTTTTAGCTTCTACAACAGGATAAATATGTTTGAAACATGTTCCATGATAGTAGGTCGGGAAAGGTGAACCATGTCGGGGAAAAGGTTTAACGAGAGTTTCCGGGGTTTAACAAGGGACTGGGTTCCATGTTATACCCTAGGTGAGGAAAGGTGAACCCTGTCGGGAAAATGTGTAACGAGGGTTCCCCGACTGTAACCGGGGGGGGGGGGGGGTTCCATACTATACCGTAGGTGGGGAAAGGTGAACCATGTCGGGGAAAATGTGTAACGAGGGCTTCCCGACTGTAACGGGGGAACCGGTTCCCATGCTATACCCTGAGTGGGGAAAGGTGAACCCTGTCGAGGAAAATGTATAACGAGGGTTCCCCGATCGTAACGACGGAACCGGGTTCCATGCTATACCCTAGGTGGGGAACGAAGGTTTGAAACATGTTTCCAACAGTAAATGAGAACCTATGTAACCATGGGAAGCAATTGACATCAGTCTAAAACACCTTCCTAACAGTATCTGAGAAATTATGAATCTGAAACATTTGTTAGAGAGGCAATTTCTTTAAAATGAGCACATATCAACATAACAAAGCAATTGACATCAAGCTATTTACAAAATCTTCACACAAATCAAAAATTTTTAGGTATGAAACGTGTTCCTAACAATAAATGAGAAAATATGTAACCATGGGAAGCAATTAACGTCAGTCTGAAACATCTTCCGAACAGTAACTGAGAAACTATGAATCCATGAGAAAAGAACACTGAAACAGGTTTTGGAGAGACCATTTCACAAAAATGATCACATATCAAGAGAGAGAATCAATTGACAACAATCTATTTTACAATAATTCAACATAAATTAGAGAGATTGAGTAATATGAAACACTTTCCTAAGAGAAAATGAGAACCTATGTGACCATTAGAAAAGGACCATGAAACATGTTTTCAGAAGTCATTTCACTAGATTAAGCACATATCAAGAAAAGAAAGCAACTGACATCAGTCTATTTAAATAAATAACACAAAAACCAGAGAGTTTGAGTAGTGTGAAACACCTTCCTAACAGTAACTTTGAACATGTGGAAAGTGAACTCTATCGGGGAAATGGTGTAACGAGGGCTCTCAAAGTGTAACGAGGGGGTGGGCTCCATACTATACCCTATAAGTGAACTCTATCGGGGAAAAGGTGTAACGAGGGGCCCCAAGGTGTAACGGGGGCTCCCGGGGTGTAACGAGGGGCTAGGTTCCATACTATACCCTATAAGTGAACCCTGTCAAGGAAAAGGTGTAACGAGGGGCTCCCGAGATGTAACTGTAGGGTTTTGGAGCGTTCTAGATCATCGAGATAGCAGAAGCGTTTAACAAAATCTACTCCAAATCTTGTTCAAGAACATAAACCGTTAAATCCCAAGGAAAAATTTATTCCACGAGATGTTTACCTTTAAGTCTTTATTGAATCGATAAAGAAGAACTTTCAGATCTTCTTTTTTAAAGCAAGTCCACACCAAGGGGATGATCTTGAAGATCCTTCACTTAATTGCCTACTAGAACAATTAAATGAAGAACAAGAGAGCAAGATGAGAGGAGAGAGAAAGGGTGGCCGGCCACTAGAGAGAGAGAGGGAGCTTGTGAGAGTTGTGTGATTATTTTGTGTAATGAATCAATATTAGATATTTACCTTCATCATCCAACTCATAAGCATGGGTCTAAAAGTGATTGGTATGGGCTTAAGGTGTCATCACCCATACCCTTTAAATCACTCACCTCATAAACCACAATCACCAACCAAGCATGGTGTTGAGTGGCCCCCACTCTGCGACCCACCAATGTGGGCCGACCAAATGAGGCTTATTGGGCCCATAATGGGCCCTTGTTTGGGCCGGTCACGTGACCTCATGGGCCGAGCCCAATGGGCTCGCCCATGTGGTTTCGTGTCGTGTCCAAAAGTTTGCCCGACCCTTTTTGTCGTTACTTATCAAACAAAGTCCGACGCGACATCGACGAAAAAACTCAGTTTCTCGCTAATTATTCTCTCAAACCGAACCCATGGCCCAAAACCTTCAGTTTTGTCCATGCATTGCTCCTCAAGAAACGTTAAGGTTTCCTTGTCTCAAGTTATCCGTCTTGAATGTGTGTGACACTCCAGGCTCATGCCACCGTTGGCAGATCGGCGCAAAAGATCTCTCTTGCCCAATCCATCATAAGGGGCCTCTAGTAAGACGTTATGATTACCCAAGGTGCATGACGATCGATGATTCGACTTAACCTTGTGCGTACAAGTCACTATCCCATTATCTATAGATATCCCAATTGATCACAAGGCATAGAGTCGTCACATTTGTTTAATCAATCATTGTTACTTGATATGTGAGATGGTTGAGAACTAATAACCCGTATCACCGGCATGGCCATGCTCTTACTCTCAGTCAGTCTCGATCAAGAGGCCTTTAACGGATATCTTTCCCATACCGTAGTATGAGGGATAAATCCCTTAGCCGTCTTTCGTGTCACTCATGCAACCCGTTCCGCCACCCAATCATGCCCGTTATTGCAATCCTGTTACGGAAAGCGTTAGGCGCAAGTTAAAGTCGCACGTACATTGCATAACGATCACAAAGACTCCTTGGTCTAAGGATATCGTGACAAGCTATCGCATTTGAATATGTTCATGGCTTAATCTATGAAAACACTATTCAAAGCGGGTCGTCCGATATCAATCACCTCATGATCTATGATATGATTCCGGGATCCCTCATCCCTATGACAAGTCAAACTACGTCATTGAGAACCATCCTCATACTGGTCGCTTCTATAGAAGCGTATATTGACCAGGGACTCATTAAGTGTGATCCGTATAGATTTATGGTTCTACTACTTTAGTGATCATAAATCAGATCATGCTTAACATATTACTTCAACACATAAGTAATACAAAGCCGTTTTATATATATTACAAACGATGATAATGTACATAGACATTTACAGGCTACTAGCAATTGGACTAGGGCGCAAAATGCTATCAATCTCCCACGTCAAGGGTTCGGCTGTGTTATCATCAGATGCAACGTAGTGGATCTTCACGTCACCTCTAGCAACAATGTCGCGGATGATGTGATACTTCCTGAGTACATGTTTGGATCTGTCATGTGCCCTGGGTTCCTTAGTTTGCGCAATGGCCCTGGTGTTGTCACAATATAAGTCTACTGGGTTAGATGGATTTTGAATTACACCTAACGCAGCCATGAAACTCCTGATCCATACAACCTCTTTTGCCGCTTCCGATGCTGCAATGTACTCAGCTTCGGTCGTAGAGTCGGCAATGGTGTCCTGCTTCTTGCTTTTCCAGCTGAATACTCCACCGTTCAACGTAAACACATATCCCAACTGACTCTTAAAGTCATCGGGGTTTGTCTGGAAACTAGCGTCGACATATCCTTTGACGGCTAGATCATCATTTCTTCCCCCGTATACAAGAAAAGCGTCTTTGGTTTTTCTCAAATATTTGAGAATCGCCTTGACGGCGATCCAGTGTTCCTCACCGGGTTTGGATTGATGTCTACTGGTACAGCTTAGGGCAAACGAGACATCCGGTCTCGTACATATCATGGCATACATTATGGATCCTATAGCTGAAGCATATGGGATTTCGTTCATTCTTGCTAGCTCTGCAGGTGTCTCCGCACACTGTTTCTTGCTTAGCTTCATGCCATGACGCATGGGCAGCAGTCCTTTCTTTGAATCTTGCATTGAGAATCTTCTCAACACTTTGTCTATGTAGGTGCTTTGACTTAAGCCCAAGACCCGCTTGGCACGGTCTCTATATATCTTGATCCCCAAGATGTAAGAGGCCTCGCCTAAGTCCTTCATTGCGAAACACTCACCTAACCAAGTCTTTGTTAAGAGCAAGGTAGGGACGTTGTTTCCAATGAGCAGTATGTAATCAACATAAAGCACCAAGAAGACTACTTTGCTCCCATCTGCCTTTTTATATACGCAAGGTTCATCATCGTTCTTGATGAAGCCAAACTGTTTCACAACTTCATCAAAATGCTGATTCCAACTCTGAGATGCTTGCTTCAAATCATAAATTGATTTGAGCAACTTGCAAATCTTTCCCTTATTCTCAGGATCCTCAAAACCCTCAAGCTGGGACATATAAACGTCCTTAGCTAACCTCCCGTTAAGGAAGGCGGTTTTGACGTCCATTTTCCATATCTCATAGTTATGATACGCTGCTACGGCAAGTAGAATGCGGATAGATTTGACCATAGCTACTAGAGAAAAGGTCTCTTCATAGTCAATTCCTGGACTTGCCTATAACCTTTTGCTACCAATCTTGCTTTATACGTCTGAGGTTTGCCATCCATGTCTATCTTTATTTTAAAGATCCATTTACACCCAATGACTTTTACGTTAGGTGTTTGATCCACCAAGTCCCACACTTGATTATCTGACATGGATTGCATTTCTTCCCTCATGGCTTCCAGCCATTTCTCAGAGTTGGTTCCGTCCAATGCCTCTCGGAAGGTAGATGGATCATTGTCCACTAATACTAAATCATCACTTCCAGTTACTAGGAAACCGTATCTGATAGGTGCATGACTTATCCTTTCAGACCGCCTTGGACCGTCCTCATTAACTGTAGCTATTGGTTCTTGCACTACGACCACTTCTAGCTCTACTTCTTCTAGTGGGTCGTCTAGTGGTTCCCGAGTGACCATCTCATCTAGAACTTCATCAAGATGAACAGCCCTCCTACTGACTGTCTTGAAAATAAATTCCTTCTCCAAGAATGTCCCACCTCGAGCGACAAAAACTTTATTTTCGCTCGGTTTGTAGAAGTAGTATCCTTTTGTTTCTTTTGGATATCCGACGAAAGTGCACTTATCTGATCTCGGTTCGAGCTTGGTTGCAAGATACCGTTTTACATATGCCTCGCAACCCCAGATTTTTAGGAAGGACAAAACGGGTTCTTTCCCGTACCATTGCTCGAATGATGTCCCTTCCACTGCTTTCGACGGAGCCCTGTTTATTATGAATGCGGCCGTTTGCAGAGCGTAACCTAGAAGGAGATCAGGAGATCTGTGAGACTTAACATCGATCGAACCATATCCAACAATGTCCGATTCCTTCGCTCGGACACACCATTGAGTTGCGGTGTTCCTGGCGGAGTCCACTGAGATAGTATTCCACTTTCAGTAAGATGACTAAGAAACTCCTCGGATAAGTATTCTCCACCCCGATCAGAACGGAGTGCCTTGATACTCTTTCCGAGTTGGTTTTCTACTTCAGTCATAAACTCCTTGAATTTATCAAAGGGTTCGGACTTATGTCTCATGAGATAGACATAACCATATTTACTGAAATCATCAATAAATGTGATAAAGTAGCCTAAACCACCTCTGGCTGGTGTACTCATTGGTCCACATACGTCTGAATGTATTAGACCCAATAGATCACCTGCCCTCTCACCTAAACCAGTGAAGGGCGCTTTAGTCATCTTGCCCATTAAACAAGTTTCGCATCTATCAATCGTTTGGAATTCGAATTGACTTAGAAATCCGCACTTATGAAGCGCTGAGATGCGTTTCTCATTTATGTGACCTAGACGACAATGCCAGATTAGAGTTTGGTCTAAATAATTAGCTTTAAACCTCTTAGAATTTATATTATAGAGCATGTTGGATCTCGAGTTTTGCATATTCAATATGTATAAACCTCCAACAGTGTGAGCATTTCCATAAAACATGTTGTTGCGCATAATATTAAAAAACCCGTTCTTAATATCAAAATAATAACCTTCTTTTTCAAGAAGAGAAATTGATATAATATTCCTGCTGAAAGCAGGTACGCAAAACACATTAGAAAGTTCAATTACAAGCCCACTAGGCAAAACAAGGTTCACAGAACCCACAACAATTGCGGTAACTCTCACGTTGTTCCCAACTCTTAGGTCCACCTCGTTTTCCCCCATATCTCTTCCACTATGCAACACCAGCACATCTGCACAGACATGAGACTTAGCTCCAGTGTCTAGTACCCAAGTATTTATAGTAGAAAGATTTAGCTCTAATGGAATACCTGACGAAATAGCGGCCCCACCGCCCTTCTTCTGATCCTCCTTCAGCTGCTGACAGTCTTTCTTCCAATGACCAGGCTTTTGACAGTAGAAACAGACCGACTCCTTTGCCTTCCCCTTGCCCTTCACGGGCATGGAAGGTTTAGGAACAAATGGTCGGGCTCCCACTAGCTCTTGGACTTCCTCCAAGAAAGTCATTGTGCTCGATTTTCCATCCTTCTCATCTTTGAGTATTAATTACAATTAATACTCGGTTCGTAGACCGGATAAAAAATAATTACACTTTATGGGCTCGAATGAAAGAATAATTACACGCTAACACTAATTGTCACTCATGCAACCCGTTCCGCCACCCAATCATGCCCGTTATTGCAATCCTGTTACGGAAAGCGTTAGGCGCAAGTTAAAGCCGCACGTACATTGCATAGCGATCACAAAGACTCCTTGGTATAAGGATATCGTGACAAGCTATCGCATTTGAATATGTTCATGGCTTAATCTATGAAAACACTATTCAAAGCGGGTCGTCCGATATAAATCACCTCATGATATCAATGATATGATTCCGGGATCCCTCATCCCTATGACAAGTCAAACTACGTCATTGAGAACCATCCTCATACTGGTCGCTTCTATAGAAGCGTATATTGACCAGGGACTCGTTAAGTGTGATCTGTACAGATTTATGGTTCTACTACTTTAGTGTTCATAAATCAGATCATGCTTAACATATTACTTCAACACATAAGTAATACAAAGCCGTTTTATATATATTACAAACGATGATAATGTACACAGACATTTACAAGCTACTAGCAATTGGACTAGGGCACAAAATGCTATCAGTAACGAGGGGGCTGGGTTACATACTATATCCTATAAGTGAACCCTGTCGGGGAAAAAGTGTAACGAGGGGCTCTCAAGGTGTAACGAGGGGGTGGTCTTAAACACCTTCCTAACAGTAACTGAGTTTTGAATAGGTTGAAACATGTTCCTAGCAGTAACTGAGAGCCTATAAATTCACGAGAAAAGAACATTGAAACAGGTTTTGCAGAGACCATTTCACCAAAATAAGCACATATCAACATAACAAAGCAATTAACATTAGTTTATTTACAGAAATTACACAAAAATCAAAGAGTTTGAGTGGTCTGAAACATCTTCCTGACAGTAACTGAAAACCTATAAATCCATGACAAAAGAACATTGAAACAAGTTTTGTAGAGACAAATTCACCAAAATAAGTACATATCAACAAAATAAAGCAATTGACATTAGTTTATTTATGGAAATTCCATAAAAATTAGAGAGTTTAAGTGGTTTGGAATACCTTTCTAACAGTAACTGAGAACCTATAAATCCATGAGAAAAGAACAATGAAACAAGTTTTGCAGAGACCATTTCACTAAAATGAGCACATATCAACGGAATAAAGCAATTGATATCTGTTTATTTACAAAAATTCCAAACAAATAAGAGAGTTTTAGTAGTATGAAACTTGTTTCTAACAGTAGTTGAGAAACTATAAATCTATGACAAAATGACACTGAAACGGGTTTTGGAGATATCATTTCATCAAATTGAGCACATATCAATAGAGAGAGGCAGTTGACATCAGTCTACTTACATAAATTCCACAAAAATCAGAGAGTTTGAAGTCTGAAACACCTTTCTAACAATAATTTATAACATGTGGAGCCATTAGAATAGAACACTGAAATAGTTTTTGGAGAGACCATTTCATCAAATTAAGCACATATCAATATAGAGAAGCAATTGACATCAGTTTAACTACAGAAGTTTCACAAAAATTAAAGAGTTTGAGTAGTCTGAAACGTGTTTCTAAAAGTAATTGAGAATCTAGAATATCAGTAAACGTGTTCCTAACAGTAATTTCTTAGATTCGTGTTCTTCGACTTGTGTTCTTCGATTCGTCTTGGTAGATTGTTTTTCTTCGATTTGTCTATGGCAATTCGTGTTCTTCGATTCATCTATGACAATTTGGTTTCTTCAGTTCATGTTCTTCAATTCGTATTCTTCGATTGTTGTTCTTCAATTCATGTTCTTCGATTCGTATTCGTCGATTGATGTTCTTCACTTGCTGCTCTTCGATCTTTAGTTGGTGTTCTTCGATCTTCAATTGGTGATTTTGAAAAGAGAAACAAATCGATTCCGATTAGGGTTTCTCCAAATCGCAAATCACCTTAGAACCTTAGTGTTGCAGAGCAGTGAAACACATAAAATGACCAAAATGCCCCGGGCCAAATTAGTGAAATCGCGAAAAGACTGAAAGAAATTCAAAGTTTGACTTATTTACGCCCAAATGCCACCGCGTCAATCTCAGCCGTTGCTCATCTCATCGTCTGGCTGGCATTTGTTCCTATTTTCCTATTTCAATGTATAGTTTCTAGTGGAATATCTCCCTAGTATATATATATATATAGGGGCTCACTCGGCTATAAACCTATATAAAATGTCCAAACGTCCAAGCCACGTAGAACCGTCAAATTTGAGACGTGCGTTATCTTAGAGTGCGACACATGGCAGGGTCCATCATGTTATACAACATTGCATTACGTGTTATACATGACTTCAAATTTGCACAGGTCCAACATGTTATTCATCATTGCACTACATGTTTTACATGGTTATACAACATTGCACTGCATGTTATACAGTTTAGATGTTTTGACATTTTTTATTGATTTATAGCTGGTATCTCCTCTATATATATATATAGGCACACATTCCACTACAAACTTTGGATTTTTACAAATCGTCCAAACCAATCAAGAATCAATCACAAGCGTTGCTTTATGGAAATTTGCGTGCACGCTCTTCCAGCGCGCGACACGTATCCATGAAGGCTCGCAAACAGTGACTTTTGGGGTTGCAAAATTTCCACCCTCAGCACAAAAATTTCACCTGAAATATTTGCGCTGGAGGTGAAACTTTTGGGTTCAAGTGGAACTTTTGCGCTGAGTGTGGAACTTTTGTAATCGCAAAAGTCCCTACATGCCAACCTTCATGAACACGTGCCGCGCGCTGGGAGAGCGTGCGCGCAGATTTTCATGTCTGCCATAAGTTTGGATAGTTTGTAAAACCCCAAAATTTGTATGTGATTGTATGTATATATATAGAGAAGATGTCATCTACAAACAACGTCCAAACGTCCAAACTCAATCCCGATCGTTGGATTGACGTGCGAGAGAGGATATGGCGACACCTGGCGCAAACGGGAAGTCTCCCCATTTAACAGAGACATACGGAAAAATGGGGGTATTTGGGTCACTTTGCGGAGAAGCCTAATACCCCTTTTTGACTGTTTGGCTTCTCAGAACACCGTGTGCGACAATTGACTGGCTATCGAGCGACTTTGACCTCGACTCAGAGACGGCGAGACGTGGGATTAGTTATCGTCGATACGATTGAGAATTCTCGGTAAGTAGCGTTATTTCATGTTAGATCTGCTGTCGATTATGTTGTTATTGATTTTTGATTTGTTATTTTTTTTATTTTAGCCGGTTTCGATCCGATCTAGGGTTTCTTCTTTCATCTACAACAAATCTGAGGTGCAGAAGACGATGCCGACGAGGATGACAACGGCTGACCACCGTCGTTGCATGTTTTTTTTTACTCATTTTATGTGTTTGTAATGTTTTTGTAAGTACTTATCCTCGGAGCAAGTTATTAAGTCTGTTTATGTTTAAAATGTCGATGTACTCTGTATAAGATACCAGTTTGTACTGTATAACTATTTTAATTGGATAATGTTCAGCAGCACATAAAACGATTATCCTCTTCAGAGGTTTATTTGTAACTGTCTGACTGGTTATGTAGAACATGGTGGTATGACATGGTGTTATTTAATGTATAACCAGTATAGTTTGAAATAAACCAATTATGTAGAACATAGTGGTGTACCATGTATAACATGCGGTTATATATTATATAACCAGTGTAGTTAGATGATGTTCATCAGCACATAAAACGATTCCACACTTTAGAGGTTTATGTATGACTATACTACTGTTTATGTATAACATGCTTTTATATATAGTATAAACAGTTTAATTAGATAATATTCAACAACACATAAAACAGTGAATGATCGCTCTCTAGATCTAGCATATTTTTATTTTGAACCGTTGAATGATCGCGCTTTAAATAAACCTATTTTTAGTGCGAATTGCTTAATGAGCACGCTTTAAATGCGCGATCACATTTTAATTGCGCGATCGAGCCTCATGATACAATTACGATTTTGCCCAAACGACAATAACAGAGTGGATTGAAGTTGACGCTTATTTTAAGAAGGCGCGATCTCCATCGTGGCAGATCCGACGGAACAAATGTCAACAATGTTGGAAATGTGCCCTCGACCAATCTCAGTTTAAAAGTATTTGTTTTGTCCTCATTGCGATAAATCAACATTATATTACTATTGTGTTGTAGTAATATATTATATGTGATTTAATCTATATCATTGAGTGTGTCATCACTAATATTAGAACTATAGATTGTACGAATAATATATATTGAGTTCATGGTCATTTAAACTTCATCAGAAGCGATCAGTATGAGGATGACCCTCGATGATCACGCTCTACTGATAATTGGCAATGGGATTGTCGGAGTCAGATCATAGATATCATTTGGGAAATGATATTGAACAACCCGACCTACATATGCGACATGTAGATATTCAGTTGTTGTGGCTTGTCATTGTATCCTTCGACCAAGGGGTCTTTGTGATTGCTGTGTAGTCAACATCCAAGATTTGACATACGCCTAACGTTATCTGTAACAGGATAGCTATAACGACTATGATTGGCTCGAGGACTGGCTGCTTAAGTGATACAAAAGACGGCTAAGGGATTTATCCCTCATACTCCGGAATGAAAATGATATCTGTGTAGGCCAGTTGATGAGAATGACTGACAGGAAACGCATGGCCATGCACATGATACGTGGTATCATTTTTTAGTCATCTCACATATCAAGAAACAGTAATTTATTAAATAAGGGTGGCAACTCTATGCCTTATGATCAATCAGGATGTCTAGCGATGAAAGGATAGTGACATAGACGATGTAAGGTCAAGTCGAATCAATCGATAATCATGCTCGTTGGGTAATCATAATGTCTTGCTAGAGGCCACTTATGATGGATAGGCTGAAATGGGATTTCAAGCCTATCTGCCAACCGAATCATGAACCTGCAGGGTCACACACAAAAGGCACGACCCGAAACTTGTGGGAGTTCATGGGTGAAAGGAGATAAAATGCAAAGAGCCAAGGACCATGGCCATTGGCCACGGGCCTGTGACGAAACCATGGCTAGGTCGTGGTAGGTGATAGGTTCACCGTGGCGAGGTAGACCATGGGACCGTGTCCAAGAATTTGGCCACAGGCCCGTGGCCAAACCAAAGAATTGCCCACGGGCCATGGCGCCTTAAAAAGGGCCACGGTGTGGCTAAGATTGGCCCAGCCCCGTAGCTGGGCCTGTGGCGAGTCAAAACGCTACAGTGTCGTTGATCGTGGAACTGAAGTTTCAGCAAGCGTGGAACTAAATCGTAAACCATTTGAAGCGTCCTCTCTTTTGGGGAACGGTTAACGCATTTTTGAAGAATTCGGTTTCTCCACCCCCAGGACTCACAGAGAAGGAAAACAAGTTCTAGCAGACTTCGTTCTTCGTGGTTTCGAAGCAAGGCGTGTTATGTGGATACCGGTAGAGGGTGGTTAACGCCTCAACACGGTTATTCTGATAGCATTTTTGTGCCCTAGTCCAATTGCTAGTATTCTATAAATGTCTATGTATATTTATCATCGTTTGTAATAAATATAACGACTTTATATTACTTATGTGTTGAAGTAATATGTTAAGCATGATCTGATTTATGACCACTAAAGTAGTAAAACCATAAATCTGTACGGATCACACTTAACGAGTCCCTGGTCAATATACGCTTCTATAGAAGCGACCAGTATGAGGATGGTTCTCAATGACGTAGTTCTGCTTGTCATAGGGATGAGGGATCCCGGAATTATATCATAGATATCATGAGATGATTGATATCGGACGACCCACTTTGAATAGTGTTTCGTAGATTAAGCCATGAACATATTCAAATGCGATAGTTTGTCACGATATCCTTAGACCAAAGAGTCTTTGTGATCGCTGTGTAATGTACGTGCGGCTTTAACTTGCGCTTAACGCTTTCCGTAACAGGATTGCAATAACGGGCATGATTGGGTGGCGGAACGGATTGCATGAGTGACACGAAAGACGGTTAAGGGATTTATCCCTCGTACTACGGTATGGGAAAGATATCCGTTAAAGGCTTCTTGATCGAGAGTGACTGAGAGAAAGAGCATGGTCATGCCAGTGATACGGGTTATCAGTTCTCAGCCATCTCACATATCAAGTAACAATGATTGATTAAACAAGGATGACGACTCTATGCCTTGTGATCAATCGGGATGTCTAGAGATAATAGGATGAGTGACTTGTACGCACAAGGTTAAATCGAATCATCGATCATCATGCACCTTGGGTAATCATAACGTCTTACTAGAGACCACTTATGATGGATCGGACAAGAGAGATCTTTTGCGTCGATCTGCCAACGGTGGCATGAGCCTGGACGATCACACACATACAAGACGGATAACTTGAGACAAGGAAACCTTAACGTTTCTTGAGGAGCAATACATGGACAAAACTGAAGGTTTAAGGCCATGGGTTCGGTTTGAGAGAATAATTAGCGAATTGAGAAAACTGAGATTTTTTGTCGATGTCGCGTCGGACTTTGTTTGATAAGTAACGACAAATAGGGTCGGGCGACTTTTGGACACGAGATGAAACTACATGGGGGAGCCCATTGGGCTCAGCCCATGAGGTCACGTGACCGGCCCAACAAGGGCCCAATAAGCCCAACATGGGCGGCCACCTTGGTGGGTCAAAGGGTGGGGCCACACACACCATGCTTAGTTGGTGATTGTTGATTAAGAGATAAGTTATTTAAGGGGTATGGGTTATGACACCTTTAAGCCCATGCTTTCACCTTTTAGACCCATGCTTATGAGTTGATGAAGTAGAGAAATATCTAAGGGATTAATTACTCACTCACAACCACACAACTCCCCTCTCTCTTGATGGTTCATGTTCATGTTCTTGGACAAGGTTTGGAGTTTCTTTTCTTAAATGCTTCCGCTATCTTGATGATCTAGAACGCTCCAAAACCCTACAGTGGTATTAGAAGATGGTTAACCCTCTTAATCTTTGTCTTGTTGAACTTGTTTCGGTTTTATGATGATTTGCATGCCATATTTGTTGATAACATGTTTTTAATGCTTTTTGGGAAAATTGCATGATATATGTTATTTTTGGAAAATATATTGAATTTGGAATTTTTCGGATTTTATTGGATTTGTCGGGTCCGAGAAGAGACTCTCGGGGAGCCGGATCGGAGGTACCAGACGGAGGTCACCAGAGGCCGGGGGTGACCGAGGCCGTCCCCCTTCTTGGCCGAGGCCGAGAGGGGTGGCAAGCTCAGTTTGGGCTTTTCTAGGCCCAAACCGAGCCGTGGTGTTGGGCTCGGCCCGATGGGCTTCGGCCCATTGAGCGTGGGCCCAACTTGGTTAATGCACGTTGATTATGTCCGTGGATGAACCCGCGATCCAATATTTCGAACACTTTTAAATTTTATCGGTTTCGATAAACCGTTTTTTGAAAAGGTCTAGTTTCGATAAACCCGACCAAGCAACTTGGCAAAATTAAAACCGGAATAATTGCATATTACTTGATAACATGTTTGCGTGATAACATGTTGGATGAAATGATGAGATGTATGATGCATTAGTAGCCCATTAGATTTTATCACTTTCACGGTTTGCACACCGTTAGTGTTAGCGTGCAATTATTCTTTCATTCGAGCCCTCAAAGTGTAATTTTTTTGTCCGATCTACGAACCGAGTATTAATTGTAATTACTACTCAAAGAAGAGAAGGATGGAAAATCGAGCACAATGACGATCATGGAGGAAGTCCAAGAGCTAGTGGGAGCCCGAATGAAAAAGACGAGATAATTGGTGCATGTCTCGTAGAATCTTAAGAATATGATGGGCTATTGGTGCATGTTTAAACGCTTTATGCTTGCTTGCTTTAATTATTAGAAATAATTGTATGCTTGCATGCTTAGTTTATAAGTTTATAAGCCATCACCTCACATGCAAAGATTAAAATTGATTTTAATTGTTTGCATGATTAAAGCGTTGTGAACCATCATCGCACGGGTTGTGATTGATGAGTTCGATTTTGAAACGTGTTTGCACGGGTTGCAAATGGCGACTTCAAAAGAAGATTGTATATGATACAATTAGAAACATCACAACACGGGTTGTTGATGATGGGTTCGTAATTGTACCAAAATACTTTCTAATTATTAGACACAACCAAATCACAACATAATTTGAGTCAAGTGAGATGCCACCCAAATTCACACCCATGTAGAAACATTTTATCGTTGTCGTGCGCCTTAGCGGAGCATCGATGGAATGGGTTCTATATGGAATGGTCAACTTTGTGGGATGTCGTGCGCCTTCGCGGAGCATCTGCACAAAATTGACGCATTAGTGAAGGTTGGTTGACTCGACCACGATTCTCGGCCTGAGGTCGAGGTGGGGCATCGGAAGAGTAAGCCGTGTGCTTTTGCACATACACTGACCAATAGTTACACGGTTTGTAATTGGATGGACGTCCCACCCAAATGAGTCAATTGGAGCGGTGCGCCTTAGCGTACTTCAATAGACAAATAAGGGATCTTGGTTTAAAGATTCAAAACATAAGAATCGGATGGTGGGTGTTTAATTCGGATCTTCGTAAATTTATTCAACTTTTCTGATTAAATTTACTTTCTTCGTGTAGAAATGGCTAGTAATTCAACAAACTCGTCTAATTTGTCGTTGAGGACTATACTTGACAAGTGTAAACTCAATGGAACAAATTATCTGGACTGGGACATAAATTTACGACTTGTGTTAATGTTGGAACGCAGGGAGTACGTCCTTGACAAGGCTATCCCGGTGGAGCCAGCTGCCAATGCAACGAGGGTCGTTAAGGATGCGTACCAGAAACACCTTAGCGACTCTACCGACGTTGTGTTTGTCATGCTGGGTTGCATGGAGGCGGACCTCCAGAAGCAGTTAACGGAGCTATCCCATGATCCGTTTGCAATGTTTGCACAGATCAAGGATATGTTCAAAGGGAAAGTACGTATTGAAAAATACACTGTTCTCCGAGAACTCATTGCCTGCAAAATGTCAGCAGGCAGGTTCGTAGGTCAACACGTCCTACGAATGAAGGGACATCTCGATCATATGACTTGTCTCGGAATGACTATGGAAAAAGAGATGGCTGCGGATTTTATTCTACAATCCCTTCCTCATGCATATGGTGGGTTCGTCATGAACTATCACATGCATGACATGGACAAGAACGCATCGGAGTTGCACAACATGTTAGTGACTGCAAAGAAGAGCATAAGGGGCAGTACTGTTGGGTCCCGGGGCATCCTAATTACGTTCATGGCAGCGGAAGCAACCTATAAACCACCCCTAACCTGCGCAAGATCGACTACCAAGTTAGATCCTTAGGAAATCGAGTTTTCGGGTTTTACCAGAATCTGCCCGGCAGAAAATTGAGACTTTGAAGCTCTATATCTCGAGCTACAGATCTCCAATTGCTTCGGTTCTTTTTGGAGATTAAACCTCAGCCAATTCCCTACATCTTTTGTGTTTTGCTCTAAACCCAGTTCGGACGAGAAGACCTCCGACTAGAGAAAAACATTTTTCCCGTCTCGCTGGACAGACTCTGCGGACCAGTCTGCTTCTGGGCCTTGTATCTCCTAAACCAGTGCTCTTTTTGAAAATCAGTATTTCACAAAAGTTGTAGCCCTTGGACTTATATTTCCAACGCTGCAAGTTTCAGGTCAATCGGAGCTCGGACGAAGCGGCTATGGCTCACGCATTATCGGTCATCGGAACTGGACAATCTGGACAGTTTCTCCATTTTGCATTTAGTCTTCGTTGAATCGATAAAGAAGAACGCTCGGATCTTCTTCTCTAAAGCAAGTCCACACCAAGGGGATGATCTTGATGATTCCTCACTTAATTGCCTACTAGAACAATTAAATGAAGAACAAGAGAGCAAAGAGAGGAGAGAGTGTTGCGAGAGTTGTGTGATTCTTGAATTAATGAATGAATGCTAGATATTTGAATTCATCATCCAACAAGCATGGGTCAAAAGTGATTGGTATGGGCTTAAAGGTGCTATAACCCATACCCCTTAAATCACTCACCTCTTAACTCCCAAACACCAACTAAGCATGGTGTTGTGTGGACCCCACACATGGACCCACCATGTGGGCCGGCCATGAGGCTTCATGGGCCGAGCCCAATGGGCCCTCCCGTGTTGTCTCATGCCGTGTCCAAAAATCGCCCGACCCTTTTGTCGTCACTTATCAAACAAAGTTCGACGCGATATCGACGAAAAACTCAATTTTTCTTGATTCGCTAATTATTCTCTCAAACCGAACCTATGGCACAAAACCTCCAGTTTTGTCCATATATTACTCCTCAAGAAACATCAATGTTTCCTTGTCTCAAGTTATCCGCCTTGTATGTGTGTGACCCTCTAGGCTCATGCCACCGTTGGCAGATCGGCGCAAAAGATCGCTCTTGCCCGATCCATCATAAGTGGTCTCTAGTAAAACATAATGATTACCCAAGGTGCATGATGATCGATGATTCGACTTAACCTTTGTGCGTACAAGTCACCATCCTGTTATCTCTAGATATCCCGATTGATCACAAGGCATAGATTCGTCTCCCTTGTTCAATCAATCATTGTTACTTGATATGCGAGATGGCTGAGAACTGATAACCCGTATCATTGGCATGGTCATGGTCTTTCTCTCAGTCAGTCTCCATCAAGAGGCCTTCTAACAGATATCTTTCCCATACCGTAGTATGAGGGATAAATCCCTTAGCCGTCTTTCGTGTCACTCATGCAACCCGTTCCGCCACCCAATCATGCCCTTTATAGCAATCCTTTTACAGAAAGCGTTTGGCGCAAGTTAAAGCCGTACGTTCATTGCATAGTGATCACAAAGACTCCTTGGTCTAAGGATGCCGTGACAAGCTATCGCATTTGAATATGTTTATGGCTTAATCTATGAAAACACTATTCAAAGCGGGTCGTCCGATATCAATCACCTCATGATATCTATGATATGGTTCCAGGATCCCTCATCCCTATGACAAGTAGAACTATGTCATTAAGAACCATCCTCATACTGGTCGCTTCTTAAGAAGCATGTTTTGACCAGGGACTCGTTAAGTGTGATCAGTACAGATTTATGGTTCTACTACTTTAGTGGTCATAAATCAGATCATGCTTAACATATTACTTCAACACATAAGTAATACAAAGCCGTTTTATATATATGTTACAAACGATGATAATGTACATAGACGTTTACAGGCTAATAGCAATTGGACTAGGGCATAAATGCTATCAATCTCCCACTTGCCCATAGTTCCAATCTAAGTCACAGTCTATACCCATTGACCTAACATGTTTATCATGTTTTGCTCGTGGAAGAGCCTTGGTCAAGGGGTCGGCTGTGTTATCATCAGTTGCAACGTAGTGGATCTTCACATCACCTTTTAGCAACAATGTCGCCGATGATGTGATACTTTCTGAGTACATGTTTGGATCTGTCATGTGCCCTGGGTTCCTTAGCTTGCGCAATGGCCCTGGTGTTGTCACAATATAAGTCTACTGGGTTAGATGGGTTTTTAATTACACCTAACCCAGCCATGAAACTCCTGATCCATACAGCCTCTTCTCCCGCTTCGGATGCGGCAATGTACTCAGCTTCGGTCGTAGAGTCGGCAATGGTGTCCTGCTTCTTGCTTTTCAGCTGAAAGCTCCACTGTTCAACATAAACATATAACCCAATTGACTTTTTATGTCATCGGGGTCTGTCTGGAAAACTAGCGTCAACATATCCTTTGACGACTAGATCATCATTTCTTCCCCCGTATACAAGAAAAGCGTCTTTGGTTTTTCTCAAAAATCGAGAATCGCCTTGACGGCAATCCAATGTTCCTCACCGGGTTCGGACTGATGTCTACTGGTATACATTAGGGCAAACGAGACATCCGGTCTCGTACATATCATGGCATACATTATGGATCCTATAGCTGAAGCATATGGGATTTCGTTCATTCTTGCTAGCTCTGCAGGTGTCTCCGCACACTGTTTCTTGCTTAGCTTCATGCCATGACGCATGGGCAGCAGTCCTTTCTTTGAATCTTGCATTGAGAATCTTCTCAACACTTTGTCTATGTAGGTGCTTTGACTTAAGCCCAAGACCCGCTTGGCACGGTCTCTATATATCTTGATCCCCAAGATGTAAGAGGCCTCGCCTAAGTCCTTCATTGCGAAACACTCACCTAACCAAGTCTTTGTTAAAAGCAAGGTAGGGACGTTGTTTCCAATGAGCAGTATGTCATCAACATAAAGCACCAAGAAGACTACTTTGCTCCCATCTGCCCTTTTATATATACGCAAGGTTCATCATCGTTCTTGATGAAGCCAAACTGTTTCACAACTTCATCAAAACGTTGATTCCAACTCCGAGATGCTTGCTTCAAACCATAAATTGATTTGAGCAACTTGCAAATCTTTCCCTTATTGTTAGAATCCTCAAAACCCTCAGGCTGGGACATATAAACGTCCTCAGCTAACCTTTCGCTGAAGAAGGCGGTTTTGACGTCCATTTGCCATATCACAAAATTGCTACGGCAAGTAGAATGCGGATAGATTTGACCATAGCTACTGGAGAAAAGGTCTCTTCATAGTCAATTCCGTGGATTTGCCTATAACCTTTTGCTACCAGTCTTGCTTTATAGGTATGAGGTTTGCCATCCATGTCCATCTTTATTTTAAAGATCCATTTACACCCAATGACTTTTACGTCAGGGGTTTGATCCACCAAGTCCAACACTTGATTATCTGACATGGATTGCATTTCTTCCCTCATGGCTTCCAGCCATTTCTCAGAGTCGGTTCCGTCCTTATTAACTGTAGCTATTGGTTCTTGCTCAACGACTACTTCTGGTGGTCGTCAAGTCGTTCCTGAGTGACCATCTCATCTAGAAATTCATCAAGATGAACAGCCCTCCCACTGACTGTCTTGGAAATAAATTCTTTTTCCAAGAATGTCCCACCTCGATTATGAATGCGGCCGTTTGCAGAGCGTAACCCCAGAAGGAGATCGGGAGATCAGTGAGACTTAACATCGATCGAACCATATCAAACAATGTCTGATTCCTTCGCTCGGACACACCATTGAGTTGCGGTGTTCCTGGCGGAGTCCACTGAGATAGTATTCCACTTTCTGTAAGAAACTCTTCGGATAAGTATTCTCCACCCCGATCAGAACGGAGTGCCTTGATACTTTTTCCGAGTTGGTTTTCTACTTAAGTCCTAGACTCCTTGAATTTATCAAAGGCTTTGGACTTATGTCTTATGAGATAGACATAATCATATCTACTGAAATCATCAGTAAACGTGATAAAGTAGCCTAAACCACATCTGGCTGGTGTACTCATTTGGTCCACATACGTTTGAATGTATTAGACCTAATAGATCACCTGCCCTCTCACCTAAACTGGTGAAGGGCGTTTCAGTCATCTTGCCCATTAAACAAGCTTCGCATCTATCAATCGTTTGGTATTCGAATTGACTTAGAAGTCCGCGCTTATGAAGCGCTAAGATGCGTTTCTCATTTATGTGACCTAGACGACAATGCCAGATTAGAGTTTGGTCTAAATCATTAGCTTTAAACCTCTTAGGTAGAACAAGGTTAACAGAACCCACGGCAGTTGCGGTAACTCTCACGTTGTTCCCAACTCTTAGGTCCACCTCGCTTTCCCCATATCTCTTCTACTATTCTACACTTGTATATCCGTACAGACATGAGACTCAGCTCTAGTGTCTAGTACCCAAGTATTTATCGTAGAAAGATATAGCGCTAATGGAATACCTGATGAAGTAGCAGCCCCACCGCCCTTCATCTGATCCTCCTTCAGCTGCTGACAGTCTTTCTTCCAGTGACCAGGCTTTTGGCAGTAGAAACAGACCGACTCCTTTGCCTTCCCCTTGCCTTTTACGGACATGGAAGGTTTAGGAACAAATGGTCTGATCTTCCTTGCCAGGTGCATTGGGCCTTTACCCTTGCCACCACCAGCTTTGAAGCTGGATCCCTTCCTACGTAGGATGTGTGGACCTACGGAGCTGCCTGCTGACATCTTGCAGGCAATGAGTTCTTGGAGAACAGTGTATTTTTCAATACGTACTTTCCCTTTGAACATATCCTTGATCTGCGCAAACATTGCAAACGGATCATGGGATAGCTCCATAAACTGCTTCTGGAGGTCCGCCTCCATGCAGCCCAGCATGACACACGCAACGTTGATAGAGTCGTTAAGGTGTTTCTGGTACGCATCCTTAACGACCCTCGTTGCGTTGGCAGCTGGCTCCACTGGGATAGCCTTATCAAGGACGTACTCCCTGTGTTCCAACTTTAACACAAGTCGTAAATTTCTTTCCCAGTCTAGATAATTTGTCCCGTTGAGTTTACACTTTTCGAGTATAGTCCTCAACGACAAATTAGACGAGTTTGTTGAATTACTAGCCATTTCTACACGAAGAAAGTAAATTTAATCAGAAAAGTTGAATAAATTTACGAAGATCCGAATTAAACACCAACCATAAGATTCTAAGGTTTAGAATCTTAAACCAAGATCCCTTATTCGTCATTTGAAGTACGCTAAGGCGCACCGCTCCAATTGACTTATTTAGGTAGGACGTCCGTCCAATTACAACCCGTGTAACTCTTAGTCAGGGTATGTGCAAAAACACACGGCTTACCCTTCCGATGCCCCAGCTCGACCTCAGTCCAAGAATCGTGGTCGAGTCAACCAACCTTCACTAACGAGTTAACTTTGTGCAGATGCTCCGCTAAGGCGCACGACACCGATAAAATGTTTCTACATGGGTGTGAATTTGGGTGGCATCTCACTTGACTCAAATTAGCTTGTAAATTGGTTGTGCTTAATAATTCGAAAGTATTTGGTACAATTACGAACCCGTCATCAACAACCCGTGTTGTGACGTTTCTAATTGTATCACATACTATCTTCATTTGAATCCGTCATTTGCAACCTGTGCAAACACGTTTCAAATTTGAACTCATCAATCACAACCCGTGCGATGATAGTTCACAACGCTTTAAACATGCAAACAATTAAAGTTGATTTTAATCTTTGCATGTGAGGTGATGGCTTATAAACTTATAAGCTAATCATGCAAGCATGTTATTAATTAAATAATTCAAGCAAGCATTCATAAAGCGTTAAATATGCATTTTATAGCCCATCCTAAACTTAGGATTCTACGAGTCTTCACATATTCTCGTCTTTCTCATTCGGGCTCCCACTAGCTCTTGGACTTCCTCCAAGACCGTCATCGTGCTCGATTTTCCATCCTTCTCGTCATTGAGTAATAATTACAATTAATACTTGGTTCGTAGACCGGATAAAAAATAATTACACTTTATGGGCTCGAATAAAAGAATAATTACACCCTAACACTAACGGTATGCAAACCGTGAAAGCGATAAAATCTAATGGGCTACTAATGCATCATACATTTCATCACATCATCCAACATGTTATTACACAAACATGTTATCAAATAATATGCAATAATTCCGATTTTAATTTTGCCAAGTTGTTTAGTCGGGTTTATCGAAACTAGACCTTTTCGAAAAATGGTTTATCGAAACCAATTAAATTTTGAAAGTTTTCGAAATATTGGGTCGCAGGTTCGTGACACGGATCAAACACCACGCACGAACCAAGTCGGGCCAAGCCAATGGGCCGAAGTCCCATTGGGCCGAGCCCAACTATGCACGGCCTGGTTTTGGGCCTTGGAAGGCCTAAACCGGCCTTGCCGCCACTCTCGGCCTCGCCCGAGAGTGGGAACGGGCTCGGTCACCGCCGGCCTCCCCGGCCTCCGGTGACCTCCGTTCGGTACCTCCAATCCGGCTCCCCGAGAGTCCCTTCTCGGACCCGACAAATCCAATAATTTCCGAAAAAATCCAAATTCAATATATTTTTCAAAAATAACATATTTCATGCAAATATCCCAAAAAACATTAAAATCATGTTATCAACAATTATGACATTTGTATCATTACAAAACCGAACTAACATACAAGGATCTCGGAGTGGTAGACCGGCTCTGATACCACTGTTGGGTCCCGGGGCATCCTAATTACGTTCATGGCAGCGGAAGCAACCTATAAACCGTCCCTAACCTGCGCAAGATCGACTACCAAGTTAGATCCTTAGGAAATCGAGTTTTCGGGTTTTACCAGAATCTGCCCGGCAGAAAACCGAGACTTTGAAGCTCTATATCTCGAGCTACAGATCTCCAATTGCTTCGGTTGTTTTTGGATATTAAACCTCATCCAATTATCTACATCTTTTGTGTTTTGCTTTAAACCCAGTTCAGACGAGAAGACCTCCGTTTGGAGCAAAATATTTTTCCCATCTCGCTGGACAGACTCTGCGGACCAGTCTGCTTCTCGGCCTTGTATCTCCTAAACCAGCGCTTTTTTTGAAAATCAGTACTTCACAACAGTTGTAGCCCTTGAAATTATCTTTCCAACGCTGCAAGTTTCAGGTCAATCGGAGCTCGGACGAAGCGGCTATGGCTCACGCATTGTCGGTCATCGGAACGGGACAATCTGGACAGTTTCTCCATTTTGCATTTAGTCTTCGTTGAATCGATAAAGAAGAACGTTCGGATCTTCTTCTCTAAAGCAAGTCCACACCAAGGGGATGATCTTGATGATCCCTCACTTAATTGCCTACTAGAACAATTAAATGAAGAACAAGAGAGCAAAGAGAGGAGAGAGTGTTGTGAGAGTTGTGTGATTCTTGAATTAATGAATGAATGCTAGATATTTCAATTCATCATCCAACAAGCATGGGTCAAAAGTGATTGGTATGGGCTTAAAGGTGCTTTAACCCATACCCCTTAAATCACTCACCTCTTAATCCACAAACACCAACTAAGCATGGTGTTGTGTGGCCCCCACACATGGCCCCACCATGTGGGCCGGCCATGAGGTCTTGTTGGGCCCTTAATGGGCCGGCCATGAGGCTTCATGGGCCGAGCCCAATGGGCCCTCCCGTGTTGTCTCATGCCGTGTCCAAAAATCGCCCGACCCTTTTGTCGTCACTTATCAAACAAAGTCCGATGCGATATCGACGAAAAACCCAATTTTTCTCGATTCGCTAATTATTCTCTCAAACCGAACCTATGGCACAAAACCTCTAGTTTTTTCTATATATTACTCCTCAAGAAACATCAATGTTTCCTTGTCTCAAGTTATCCGCCTTGTATGTGTGTGACCCTCTAGGCTCATGCCACCGTTGGCAGATCGGCGCAAAAGATCGCTCTTGCCCGATCCATCATAAGTGGTCTCTAGTAAAACATTATGATTACCCAAGGTGCATGATGATCGATGATTCGACTTAACCTTTGTGCGTACAAGTCACCATCCTGTTATCTCTAGATATCCCGATTGATCACAAGGCATAGAGTCGTCTCCCTTGTTCAATCAATCATTGTTACTTGATATGCGAGATGGCTGAGAACTGATAACCCGTATCATTGGCATGGCCATGCTCTTTCTCTCAGTCAGTCTCCATCAAGAGGCCTTCTAACGGATATCTTTCCCATACCGTAGTATGAGGGATAAATCCCTTAGCCGTCTTTCGTGTCACTCATGCAACCCGTTCTGCCACCCAATCATGCACTGTATAGCAATCCTTTTACAGAAAGCGTTTGGCGCAAGTTAAAGCCGTACGTTCATTGCATAGTGATCACAAAGACTCCTTGGTCTAAGGATGCCGTGACAAGCTATCGCATTTGAATATGTTTATGGCTTAATCTATGAAAACACTATTCAAAGCGAGTCGTCCGATATCAATCACCTCATGATATCTATGATATGGTTTCAGGATCCCTCATCCCTATGACAAGTAGAACTACGTCATTAAGAACCATCCTTATACTGGTCGCTTCTTAGGAAGCATGTTTTGACAAGGGACTCGTTAAGTGTGATCCGTACAGATTTATGGTTCTACTACTTTAGTGGTCATAAATCAGATCATGCTTAACATATTACTTCAACACATAAGTAATACAAAGCCGTTTTATATATATGTTACAAACGATGATAATGTACATAGACGTTTACAGGCTAATAGCAATTGGACTAGGGCGTAAATATTTTATATCTCTTTTTTCCAAACCTGAATATTATTTTGGACAATTTACCCCTAAAATTTTAAAAATACTGGAATTACCCCTGAGTTGAACCAAAATTAAATCTGGTCTGATGGAGAGAACCGGTCCAACTTTTAAAGAGGATAAAAAGACGAAATTACCCTCACATATTCTTCAAATTTTCAATTGAATGCCCCTCTCTACCTTCAACCCTAAATCCTTCCCGTCCCCGCCTCCATCAACGACCACCAGGAAGAACCGCCTCGTCGTCGCCCCAGGCCACCGGCATCTCCTCTACGAGCAGAACCACCTCGTCGTCGCCTCCAGGGTTCGCGACTCCTTCAGCGAATCCTCCATCGACCTCGACGTCGTCGCCTCCTTCGACACCGGCGGCGCCGAGCTCCTCTACGAGATCTGCCTCCTCTCCGCCCAACATTGCACGCCACCGCCATGTTCCTCGTCGAGAACCGCCAGCTCTTCTACTCTTGTTGTGCTGCCGATTATGATACAAATCCACAGTTGGCGGCGGAGCCTAGGGTTTCAGAGGCGAGGTCCTCGAGAAGGGGGCGAGGGATAGAGGAGGAGAAGTTGAGTTGGAGGTGGTCGTAGAGGGAGAGGGATGCGTCGGAGACGATGCGGCGGAGGGCAAGAGGATCTTCATTGCCGGAGGCGGATGGTAGATGCGGAGATGGGTGGTTGGGCTGCCGGAGAAGATGATGAACAGTGAGGAGAGAGGGGCAAAAATGTAATTTAATAATTCACTTTTCAATTTTTAATTTGTTATTTGAAAAGATCAAAATACCCTTAAATTGTGTGATAGTTTCGTTATTCAATGGGGTAGGGTTTTGGAGCGTTCTAGATCGTCATCGTGATAGCGGAAGCAATAAAAAGATAATCTACTCCAAACCTTGTCCAAGAACATTTAAACCATTAAATCCCAAAGAAAAATCTATTCCACAAGATGTTTACCTTTAAGTCTTGTTTGAATCGATAAAGAAGAACGTTCGGATCTTCTTCTCTAAAGCAAGTCCACACCAAGAGGATGATCTTCAAGATCCTTCACTTAATTGCCTACTAGAACAATTAAATGAAGAACAAGAGAGCAAGATGGAGGAGAAGAACAAGGGGTGGCCGGCCACACTAGAGAGAGAGAGAGGTTTTTGTGAGTGTTTTGTGATTAAATGATTAATGAATCAAAGTCTTGCATTTAATCCATCATCCAACTCACAAGTAAGGGTTTAAAGTGATTGGTATGGGCTTAAAGGTGCTTTAACCCATACCCCTTAAATCACTCACCTCTTAATCCACAACCACCAACTAAGCATGGTGTTGTGTGGCCCCCACAATGGCCCCACCAAGTGGGCCGGCCATATGGCCTTATTGGGCCCTTATTGGGCCGGCCATGAGGCTTCAGGGGCCGAGCCGAATGGGCCCTCCCGTGTTGTCTCATGCCGCGTCCAAAAGTTTCCCGACCTTTTTGTCGTTACTTATCAAACAAAGTCCGACGCGATATCGACGAAAAACTCAATTTTTCTCGATTCGCTAATTATTCTCTCAAACCGAACCTATGGCACAAAACCTCCAGTTTTGTCCATATACTTCTCCTTAAGAAACATCCATGTTTCCTTGTCTCAAGTTATCCGTCTTGTATGTGTGTGACCCTCTAGGCTCAAGCCACGGTTGGCAGATCGGCGCAAGACTCGCTCTTGCCCGATCCATCATAAGTGGTCTCTAGTAAAACATTATGATTACCCAAGGTGCACGATGATCGATGATTCGACTTAACCTTTGTGCGTACAAGTCACCATCCTTTTATCTCTAGATATCCCGATTGATCTCAAGGCATAGAGTCGTCTCCCTTGTTCAATCAATCATTGTTACTTGATATGCGAGATGACTGAAGACTGATAACCTGTATCATTTGCATGGCCATGCTTTTCCTCTCAGTCAGTCTCCATCAAGAGGCCTTCTAACGGATATCTTTCCCATACCGTAGTATGAGGGATAAATCCCTTAGCCGTCTTTCGTGGCACTCATGCAACCCGTTCCGCCACCCAATCATGCCCTTCATAGCAATCCTTTTACAGAAAGCGTTTGGCGCAAGTTAAAGCCGTACGTTCATTGCACAGTGATCACAAAGACTCCTTGGTCTAAGGACGTCGTGACAAGCTATCGCATCTGAATATGTTTATGGCTTAATCTATGAAAACACTATTCAATGCGGGTCGTCCCATATCAATCACCTCATGATATCTATGATATGGTTCCAGGATCCCACATCCTTATGACAAGTAGAACTACGTCATTAAGAACCATCCTCATACTGGTCGCTTTCAAGGAAGCATAGGTTGACCAGGGACTCGTTAAGTGTGATCCGTACAGATTTATGGTTCTACTACTTTAGTGGTCATAAATCAGATCATGCTTAACATATTACTTCAACACATAAGTAATATAAAGCCGTTTATATTTATACATTACAAACGATGATATTTGTACATAGACATTTACAGGCTAATACCAATTGGACTAGGGCACAAATGCTATCAAATGGAGGGTAAAAAAGTAATTTCATTATTATTCAAAATATGGTTGGATCTGGTTGAAATTGAACCGGCTGAATTCAGGGGTAGTTTCGGTATTTTGAAATGTCTGAAGAAAAATGTCCCAAAATGAAATTAAAGTATGGAAAAAAGAGAAAACAAAAAGTTAGGGTATGTAAGTGTCAAAAGTGTATATTTAGGTGCACAAAAGTGTCCTTTTCCCTATCATATACAATCTTCTTTTGAAGTCGTCATATTCAACCCGTGCAAACACGTTTCAAAATTGAACTCATCCATCACAACCCGTGCGATGATGGTTCACAACGCTTTAATCATGCAAACAATTAAAATCGATTTTAATCTTTGCACGTGAGGTGATGGCTTATAAACTTATAAGCTAAGCATGCAAGCATACAATTATTATCTAATAATTTAAGCAAGCATCATAAAGCGTTTAAATATACATCAATAGCCCATCCTAGTCTTAAGAATCTACGAGACATCACATCTTCTCGTCTTTCTCATTCGGGCTCCCACTACCTCTTGGACTTCCTCCAAGACCGTCATTGTGCTCGATTTTCCATCCTTCTCGACTTCGAGTTGCAATTACAATTAATACTCGGTTCGTAGACCGGACAAAAAATAATTACACTTTAAGGGCTCGAATGAAAGAATAATTACACGCTAACACTAACTGTATGCAAACCGTGAAAGCGATAAAATTCTAATGGGCTACTAATGCATCATACATCTCATCACATCATCCAATATGTTATCACACAAACATGTTCTCAAATAATATGCAATTATTCCGGTTTTAATTTTGACAAGTTGCTTGGTCGGGTTTATCAAAACTAGACCTTTTCGAAAAACGGTTTATCGAAACCGATCAAATTTGAAAGTTTTCAAAATATTGGATCGCGGGTTTATGCCACGGACAAAAAATCAACGTGCACGAACCAAGTCGGGCCCAAGCTCAATGGGCCGAGCCCAACACCACGGCTCGGTTTGGGCATAGGAAAGCCCAAACTGAGCTTGCCTCCCTTCTCGGCCTCTGCCTAGAAGGGGGACAGCCCCGGTCACCGCTGGCCTCCCCTGACCTCGATTTAACCTTGTGCGTACAAGTCACTATCCTATTATCTCTAGACATCCCGATTGATCACAAGACATAGAGTCGTCATCCTTGTTTAATCAATCATTGTTACTTTATATGTGAGATGGCTGAGAACTGATAACCCGTATCACTGGCATGGCCATGCTCTTTCTCTCAGTAACTCTTGATCAAGCATCCTTAACGGATATCTTTCCCATACCGTAGTACGAGGGATAAATCCCTTAGCCGTCTTTCATGTCACTCATGCATTCCGTTCCGCCACCCAATCATGCCCGTTATTGCAATACTGTTACGGAAAGCGTTAGGCGCAAGTTAAAGTCGTACGTCGACTGCATAGCAATCACAAAGACTCCTTGGTTTAAGGATATCGTGACAAGCTATCGCATTTGAATATGTTCATGGCTTAATCTATGAACACTATTCAAAGTGGGTCGTCCGATATCAATCACCTCATGATATCTATGATATGATTCCGGGATCCCACATCCCTATGATAAGCAGAACTACATCATTGAGAACCATCCTCATACTGGTCGCTTCGATTGAAGCATATATTGACTAGGGACTCGTTAAATGTGATCCGTACAGATTTATGGTTCTACCACTTTAGTGGTCATAAATCAGATCATGCTTAACATATTACTTCAACACATAAGTAATACAAAGCCGTTTTATTTATTACAAACGATGATAAATATACATAGACATTTATAGACTACTAGCAATTTGGACTAGGGCACAAAAATGCTATCACATGCACCTTGGGTAATCATAATGTCTTACTAGAGACCACTTATGATGGATCGGGCAAGAGAGATCTCTTGCGCCGATTTGGCAACGGTGGCATGAGCCTGAAGGGTCACACACATACAATATGGATAACTTGAGACAAGGAAACATTGGTGTTTTCTTGAAGACATGGACAAAACTGAGGGTTTTAGGCCATGGGTTCAGTTTTTGAGAATAATTAGCGAATCAAGAAAACTGAGTTTTTCGTCGATGTCGTGTCGGACTTTGTTTGATGAATAACGACAAAAGGGTCGGGTAATTTTTGGACACGGCACACGATTGCATGGGCGAGCCCATTGGGCTCGGCCCATGAGGTCACCAAGTCGGCCCAGACAGAGGCCCAACAAGGCCCAAAATCCTCTTATGGTCGGCCATAATGGTGGGTCCAAATATGGGGGCCACACACCATGCTTAGTTGGTGTTGTTGATTAAGAGAAGAGTGATTTAAGGGGATTAGGTGATGACTTGCTTTTAACCCATGTTTTCATCATTTGTTACTTTAATCAACCATGCCTTATGAGTTGATAAAGTAGACAAAAGAGAAAATAATTCACTCACTCTCACCTAGCTTGGCCGGCCACATCTTTCTCTCTCTCCTCTCTTTGCTCTCTTTTTCTTCACACATTAGTTCTAGTAGGCTAAGTGTGAAGGATCTTAAGGATCATCCTCTTGGTGTGGACTTGCTTTAGAGAAGAAGATCATCTAGTTCTTCTTTCTTGATTCAACAAAGACTAAAAGGTAAACTCTTGTGGAATAGATTTTGCCTTGAGATTTAATGGTTCATGTTCTTGGAAAGTTTTTGGAGTTCTTAATGTTTATGATTCCGCTATCTCGATGATCTTGAACGCTCCAAATCCCTACACTTTGTTCTTACTGTTTTCTTCTCCTCTTCTGTTCGGTTTGTCAAGATTTCCTCCTGTCTAAGCTTTTTGTGTAGCTTTGTATCTAGCATCTGTTGTGCTATTTCTTCCGCCCATTCGACTGAATCTCCTTATGACTTTGTTGTAATTATTTGTGAGAAGAGCAATTGTGGAGTCGATGTCTTCGTCAAAGTCTGAGTCCTCAGATTCTGCTTGCTTGTGTGTTGAACTTTTGAAAGCAACTCCTTTATTCTTTTTGTCGATATTGGGTAGAGATAGCTCATAGGTCATTAGAGATCTCATTAATTCATCGAATTTTAGGATCTTGAGGTCATGAACTTCCTCTATTGCGGTGATCTTCATTTTAAATCTAGGGCTAAGAGCACGCGGGGTTTTCTGACTAGTTTTTCATCCGACATCGGTTCGCCCAGAGAATAGGATTCATTGGCTAGATCTCGAATTCGAACGTTGAATTCAGCGATTGATTCATCCTCTTTCATGACAAGAGCTTCGAAGTTGGTTGTCAAGTATTGAAGCTTCTGTCCTCGAACCTTGGTTGTTCCTTCATATGCAACGAGTAGGATATCCCATGCAGATTTGGTAGTCGTGCATGTGTTGATTAGTCTGAATACATTTTTGTCAACACCATTAAAGATAGCATTCAGGGCTCAAGAGTTTCCCAGTGATTCGTCGTCTTTGTTATCAGTCTAGTCTTTCTCTGGTTTCAGGCCGATGGGGTTACCATCACTATCACTGAGTTGTGGGGCACTCTAACCATTGATTACAGCCTTCCATGTTTTATTGTCAAGAGACTTCATGAAGGCACACATGCGGGCCTTCCAGTAGCCGTAGTTACTCCCATCTAGAACCGGTGGTCGGTTAATAGATCCTCTTTCTCTGATATTGTCCATCTTGATGATCAGAATTTTTGACTAGGAACTCACCTAAAGTTGTAGGTGCCTTCTCTGATACCAATTGAAAATTTGATCAGATAGTTATGCAAGATGTCACACACAATGTTACTTATAATGCTATAACACAGTGTATGACAACTTACGTAGATAAAGAAGGACAGTAAATATAAAAACGTAATAAGCAATGACACATCAAATTGTTTACCTAATTCGGTGCAACATCACCTACGTCTGGGGGCTCTCAGCCTAGTGGAAATGTTTCACTATGTGTTAATACATCAAAACATACAAGTACCTATGATCATCACAAGATCTATATTTTATGCTACTATTACAAGTACAAACCTATCTCAGGGTCTCCCCCTGAATCCAAGACAATGTCTTGATTCGACTCTTCGAGCAATCGTCTTGCTCAGTCAGTTCAAGTTGTCGTTGAACGTTTGGTTGCGTGCAGTCATCACTCACGCGATCAGTAAACACTCAATCACCTAACTCTATATAGTTAAGGTGGTAAACAATATCCTCAGCACAATCTACAGCCTCTGAACCCGCAAGCCTTCACGTCTAAGAGTTCTGTAAATTATTGCTAGGAAACAATAAAAGACCGCTCCATTGCTAAGTGGGTAGCCTGAGCTTTTATAGCAATCGAGTATGAGTACTAACCCTAATGGGTTTCCTCTTTGTCACCGTCTTACTTCTTTCCAGAATCGAAGACGCGCTGGAACTTTTACAAGTCCTAATTGTAGTCGTACTTTATGGAGAGCAGAGACTTTCCTGATTTGTGTCAAACATGATGTCATTCGAGATGTCGCCAATAATGTCATCCAAGATGTCGCATATGATGTTTTGACATTCTTTATAACATCTTTTGTAGTTCCTTAAAAATAAGCTAATCACCAAAATACGCCGTAACTACAACTTTGTTGGCCATCTCTTGCATCCGCGCTTCGGTCTTGATATTGTCTTCCTTGTAGGAATGCCTTGAATTTCTCCTTGAATGACCTCGAGTCTGCCATAACTCTCAGCTCTAATATCAAGTTGTTACGGTCCCGAAGATGATCAGGTTATGGGTTGATTTGGATAGGTGGGTTCGTCAGAGAGAACACCGATCTCGGGCTCGTTCGAGAGAGCTCCTACCTCCAAGATAACTCTTTACTTAAATATTCGATTTTTATTCAATGAAACTGATAGGTATTTATAACCTTCAGTGAACCAACCCTAATTCTAATGATTCTATCCCAAACTAAATGATAAAAACAAAACTAAAGATAATTCCAAACTAAGACAATAAAAATAAAAAGTGATACTTATCCCCCAACAATGGTAGTTGGGCTTTGTCTGGGCCTTCATCCCGGCTTCTAACAAATGTATTGCCATAGGCTATTATCATATCATAATCTATTGGATGAAATACATTTTATAGGGCAAGCATCTGCTGACTGTACTATTCGTTGACCCTCATTTAAAATTAATGTAACTTTAGACGTGACAAAAAAGAAAAGGGAAAATTCCACATAAATACCCCTAGGTTTTCAGAAGTTCCACTTACCTCCCCCGAAAAAAAGATGCTAACTGTAAGCCTCCTTAGGTTTACTAAAGTCCCACTTAGACCAACTCTGTTAACCTTTTTCAAAAATTTTGTTAACTTTTCTGTAAATGATGAAAATGCCCCTGTATTTAAAAAATTATCAAAACTTTCAAATGACAAAACTCTCTCATACGAGCTCCATTTCTAGCTCATAGTATATCAAATTGAAAAGAATCGAAAGATCCACGACTTTGAAGAAAGATTTTTTATTAATAACTAATAATTAAATTAATAATAATTATTAATAATATATCAAAACTTTCGAATGACGTAACTCTCTCATACGAGCTCCGTTTCAGACTTATGGTATATCAAGCAGAAGAGAATCATAAGATCAACAATTCCGAAGAAAGAAGTTTTGTCCAAAATTTCATCTAACGACAAAAAATTTTATACTCTTTAAAACAATTTTAGTATTAAAATTAGTTTTAAGAAATTAAATAATTAAAAATTATATCCGTGGTCTTGAACCGGTCCAACCACAAAATCCTAATAGCGACATGTTTTGGTCTACTCACTAATATTTTTGTTTAGAACCCTCTACGACGTTTAATTTCTAACTCACCTCTGATTTATTTTAAAACTCGTAATATTTTTATAAAACCCATTACATAAGATACATAAATTCAAATCGAAATCTATTGGATATAATTTTTAATTATTTATTTTTTTAAAATTAATTTTTATACTAAAATTATTTTAAAGAGTATAAAATTTATTGTCGTTAGATGAAATTTTGGACAAAAACTTATTTATTCAGAATTGTTTATCTTATGATTTTCTTCAGCTTGATATACCATGAGTTTGAAACGTAGCTCGTACGAGAGAGTTATGTCATTCGAAAGTTTTTATATATTATTAATAATAATAATTTTTTTAATTATTAATAAGAAAAATTTCTTCAAAGCTATTGATCTTTCGATTCTCTTCGATTTGATATACTATAAACCCGAAATAGAACTCGTATGAGAGAGTTATGTCATTTGAAAGTTTTTATAATTTTTAAGTACATGAACATTTTCGTCATTTCCGGAAAAGTCAACATAATTTTTGAAAAAAGTTAACAGAGTTGAGCTAAGTGGAATTTTAGTTAACCTAAAGGGGCTTAGGTAAGTGGGACTTCTGAAAAGCTAAAGTATTTATGTGGAATTTTCCCAAAAGAAAAGAAAATTCCATAGATGACTTTTCCCTAAATGATTGAGCGTTCCAAGAAGAAATATTAACGAATTGCTCCATCGTTTGTTATCTCCAACTTCCACCTGTACTAAATTATGCATTGAAGAAATATTAAACAGAAGCGGTTTGTGGTTTGTAAGCAATTGTGATAGTGAAAGTTGAGTGGTTTGTGGTAGGACATGAAGCGACCATTCGGAGCTATATATGAAGGCCCTTGACATTGAGCAAGTCATCACTGATCGATATTGAGGAGAAGATTAAATGACAAGGCAATAAAAATAAACTAATATTATTTAATCCCTGATTTATGGATGTTTAGCACTCTAAAATAATAATGGAATGTCTGCTTCCTAACAAGAAATCATCATCAAATGAACCAAACAGCCCAGGGCCCCCACAATATTGGTTGTGGACGCGGCGGAAACAGGAGCTGGAGCAGGAGCCGGAGACGGAGCCGGAGCCGGAGAAGCAGCATCTCCCGGCGGGGGAGCATCAGGCTCCGGCGGAGTGCTAGATTCATCGGCGGCGGCAGGTGAATGAGCAGGAGTGGGGGATGGAGCGTGCGCAGGAGTGGGCTGATCGCGTGTGATCATGCCGGGGGCAATGATGAGCTGGGTGACGCGAAGAACGGAGATATTGTAGGGCAGCTTGAAGACCTCTTCAACGAGGCGGGTGGACTCATCCTTCTGACCGGCGGCACGGAACATGATGACTCCGGTGGAGCTCCGGTTGACGACGACGAAGCCCTGGTGGCCCTCAGCCACGCCCGTCGTCTGGAGGAGGTCGGTCACGGTGGTCTCCTCGCCTACATCTCTAAGCTTGGGAATGCTCAAGTAGTCCAATAGCACGTGGACCATCAGGATACGAGCGATGTTCTCCATCGGTTGGTGCAAGATGGGGGCCATGCCCCCGTCGTCCACCACCAGGACCGTGATGCTCTGACGGCTGTTTATCAACGCCGCCACCTCCGTCCGGCTCAAGAGCTCGTTCAAGCTCTGGAAATCAGGGTAAGGTGCCAGGATATTGGTTATGTTGAAGGGGATGCCCCAAACGCCGGAAAGGAATAGCATCAACATCAACCACACTGGCCTCATCCACCCCATTTTTAATCCTATCCTTAATTACAAATCTTAATTTCTTTATCATTATATACACACACAACTAGGTTCGGGATTTTCCTGGATATTACAGAGAATTTGAAATTCTAATAATGATCTCATCTCATCGCATTTAGCTAGCTGCAACCGTATTTTTTTTTTTGGATTTTTATTTCCATTTCTCTTCTAATAATTATATATTCTATATAACTTATGGGATGAGCTACACTAGAAACTACTATTCAAATAGAAAAATAGAAATGAAAAACAACTATTAGATCAAAACTCATCATTAGCTCTTATAAATAACTAATTTCAGCTGAATTAATTTAATAAATATCAAAAAGGGTATATTAATAATTGTGCATTTCACTCCTCCTCCTTTAGTGATGCCTCTGTCGGTTTTTTGTGCTCCTACATTGACACATCTATGACTACTCCCCCTTCGGTGATGTTCCTCCGTCGTCTCTCTTTCCGGTGATATGTGCCCGTCGCGATCTCATTTCCTCTCCTTCTCTACTCGTCTTCACCAATCTGATCCGATCTGGTCCGTCCGATTCTACAACAAATTCTTTGATGATCGATCGATATAATCAATCAATATTAATCAGTCGATTGACCGATATTGATCAGTCGATGATCGAAAATTTAATTTTTGTTCAATCAATCATCGGACGTTCAGTTTTTATTTTGATTTTGTGATTTTCTCGATTTTGTGTGATGATCGAACAATTCATTGTTCTGTTGATACGAGCTCATTTTCGAGCTCGGAAACATGTTCCTAACAGTAAATGAGAACTTATGTAGCCATAGGAAGCAATTGACATCAGTTTGAAACACCTTCTTAACAGTAACTGAGAAATTATGAATCTTGAGAAAAGAACACTGAAACATTTCTTAGAGAGGCCATTTCTTTAAAATGAGCACATATCATCGTACAAAATAATTGACATCAAGCTATTTACATAATATTCACACAAATAAGAGTTTTTTAGATTTGAAACATGTTCCTAACAGTAAATGAGAAAATATGTAACCATAAGAAGCAATTGATATCAGTTTGAAACACCTTCTTGACAGTAATTGAGAAACTATGAATGAATGGGAAAAAAAAACTCTGAAACATGTTTTGGAGAGACTATTTCACAAATATTATCACATATCAAGAGAGAGAATATTTGAAAATAATCTATTTTATAATAATTCAATAGAAATTAGAGAGTTTGAGCAATCTGAAATACCTTCCTAACATTATATGAGAACCTATGTAACCATTAGTAAAAGGACCCTCAAACATGTTTTCAGAAGCCATTTCACCATATTGAGCACATATCAACAAAAGAAAGCAACCGTAAGGACCGCTCCCGGTCAATTTGGGTCAATTTTGTGAAAAATGGATAAAAATTTAAAAATTCGCGATTTGACCAAATTTTGACCCGAGAGTCACCAAAGACTACTATTTGAGCCGTTTTAAGTTGAAATTGTAATGTTATGGATATTCGTGGTTGGTGGATGAGTAGTGGAAGTGTTGTGATTCGTACTTTACTGACTTCTTTGTGCTTACATGTATGTTTTTCTCATCCTTGCTGTTTGTTTTAGTCTCTGGGTAGCGTGTTCACCCCTACTTGTAGTTGTGCAGGTTGGTGATCCTGAGTACACTTTTGGTGGGAGCTTTTGGGGATGTGTCGTGTCGACGCACTGTGTTTTTTTTTGTTGTTGTTGACTTTTGTAGACTCTGGTCTGAGTCATTTGCCATGTATATTTCTGTATCGCAACTTGTCTAAAATATTTTGATGTAAATATTTGATTGTCTGGCCATGTCGTGCCTCATTTTTGTACGCGTTACTTGTTGGTTTAATACAGATTTTAAAAGGAGAAATGGTATTGATGTATTTGTTGTAAACAGGTTTCTTTATTTGACTCGTGCAATCCCATTTTAAATTAGGGACGCCTAAATCAAAAAGTGATGGCCTCGTGCGAGGATAGTTATGTTGTAATTTGAGGACGCTCGAGTTATTTCATAACTATATCGCATCGTGTTATTTCAAAGGTTTTTAATTCTTCGGGTAACGACTTTAATTCGGGAAACTGGATTTTGGGGCGTTACAGTTTGGTATCAGAGGTCTCAGGTTCAACACCTGTGCCTTACGTCGACACGTCGGGTAGAGTCAGTTGTAGGAAAGTTTGCGTGATTTTGGTCAATTTGGTCTTGTGGTGCGTGAATTGGTTGTTAGTGTGAGTTAAATGACGACTTGTGTGCGTGTGGTGACAATAAAATGACATGGTGATGGGTGGAGAAGTACCTGTGTTAAGGTTGTGAAATGTTGATAGTGAAACGTTGCGGCATGAAAATGAGTGTTGGCACGTTAGTGTGAATCTTGTTTGTTAGGATTGGACTGTACTAGGATAACAATCAGTTAGTACGTAGAGTAAATGTGGAGAATGTGAGAAGTTCTCGTCGCCCTTTTGCGCGTTGTTCTTTTGAAAAGAAATCCTAATTATGAACCGTCTTTCGTGCAGTTGTGCACATGGCTCCAAGAACTAGGCGAGGTGGCGCCTTGAGGGGGAGAGGAGCACAGCGAGCGACGCATGAGCCTCCCAGGGCCGAACCCGGGGAGAGGACTACAGGGGTGGAGACGCCATCCACAGAGACTGCGTTAGGTAGCGCAGGACAGGCAGGGACCGCGGCTGAGGTGCCCCCGTCCACTGCAGGGATCCCCGCTGTGGCTACTACCACTCCTCCCAGTGATCAGGTAGTGGGCGAGATACTACGGTCGATACAGTCGTTAGCGGCCATGTTGGGACAGAGGGAGACCGTGCCCACGGCTCCTGAGATATCACCAGTGCCGCCAAAGGTACCTACAGTGCACGCACTCCGAGACTTCCTGCGCCTGAACCCCCCAGCTTTCCATGGAGAGCCAGACCCTACGCGAGCTGAGCAGTGGCTGCAACAGATCACCCGCGACCTTGATACGTCGGGGGTTACAGATGGGAGGACCAGAATCACCTTTGCCGTCCATCAGCTCAGGGACGATGCATACTACTGGTGGGAGCGAGTTCGGACCAGAGTGGGAGAGGACTATGAGGATTTCAAGGAGATTTTCCTTGAGAGCTATTTTCCCGAGTCGGCACGGGATAGCCGTCAGCAGCAGTTCCTGGAACTGCGACAGGGTGCGATGACGGTGCTAGAGTACGAGGCACAGTTCACAGCCCTGTTGAGATTTGCGCCAGACCAAGTGAGGTTCGAGGCGAGCCGATGTAAGAGGTTCGAGAGGGGACTACGACCAGAGATCTTCGACAGGATCCTCTCTCACCGGATCAGGGTGTACTCGGTGATGGTCGACACTGCAGCGGCCATCGAGGAAGGGATGGCAGAGGCACAGAGGCTCAGGGAGCAGAGATCCAGGCCGAGCAGCTTCACTAGGCAGACGGAGTCAAGGGACTTCAAGAGGCCTCGAGTTTCGAGCTTTCCTCCGCAGTCGTCGGGGAGAATGGTGCAGAGACCGCTAGCATCGCTGGATTGTAGGGTTTTGGAGCGTTCTAGATCGTCATCGTGATAGCGGAAGCAATAAAAAGATAATCTACTCCAAACCTTGTCCAAGAACATTTAAACCATTAAATCCCAAAGCAAAATCTATTCCACAAGATGTTTACCTTTAAGTCTTGTTTGAATCGATAAAGAAGAACGTTCGGACCTTCTTCTCTAAAGTAAGTCCACACCAAGAGGATGATCTTCAAGATCCTTCACTTAATTGCCTACTAGAACAATTAAATGAAGAACAAGAGAGCAAGATGGAGGAGAAGAACAAGGGGTGGCCGGCCACACTAGAGAGAGAGAGAGATTTTGTGAGTGTTTTGTGATTAAAATGATGAATGAACCAAAGTCTTGCATTTAATCCATCATCCAACTCACAAGTATGGGTTTAAAGTGATTGGTATGGGCTTAAAGGTGCTTTAACCCATACCCCTTAAATCACTCACCTCTTAATCCACAACCACCAACTAAGCATGGTGTTGTGTGGCCCCCACAATGGCCCCATTAAGTGGGCCGGCCATATGGCCTTATTGGGCCCTTATTAGGCTGGCCATGAGGCTTCATGGGCCGAGCCCAATGGGCCCTCCCGTGTTGTCTCATGCCGCGTCCAAAAGTTTCCCGACCTTTTGTCGTTACTTATCAAACAAAGTCCGACGCGATATCGACGAAAAACTCAATTTTTCTCGATTCGCTAATTATTCTCTCAAACCGAACCTATGGCACAAAACCTCCAGTTTTGTCCATATACTTCTCCTTAAGAAACATCCATGTTTCCTTGTTTCAAGTTATCCGTCTTGTATGTGTGTGACCCTCTAGGCTCATGCCACCGTTGGCTGACCGGCGCAAGACTCGCTCTTGCCCGATCCATCATAAGTGGTCTCTAGTAAAACATTATGATTACCCAAGGTGCACAATGATCGATGATTCGACTTAACCTTTGTGCGTACAAGTCACCATCCTTTTATCTCTAGATATCCCGATTGATCTCAAGGTATAGAGTCGTCTCCCTTGTTCAATCAATCATTGTTATTTGATATGCGAGATGACTGAGGACTGATAACCCGTATCATTTGCATGGCCATGCTTTTCCTCTCAGTCAGTCTCCATCAAGAGGCCTTCTAACGGATATCTTTCCCATAGCGTAGTATGAGGGATAAATCCCTTAGCCGTCTTTCGTGTCACTCATGCAACCCGTTCCGCCACCCAATCATGCCCTTCATAGCAATCCTTTTACAGAAAGCATTTGGCGCAAGTTAAAGCCGTACGTTCATTGCACAGTGATCACAAAGACTCCTTGGTCTAAGGACGTCGTGACAAGCTATCGCATCTGAATATGTTTATGGCTTAATCTATGAAAACACTATTCAATGCGGGTCGTCCGATATCAATCACCTCGTGATATCTATGATATATTTCCAGGATCCCACATCCTTATGACAAGTAGAACTACGTCATTAAGAACCATCCTCATACTGGTCGCTTTCAAGGAAGCATAGGTTGACCAGGGACTCGTTAAGTGTGATCCGTATAGATTTATGGTTCTACTACTTTAGTGGTCATAAATCAGATCATGCTTAACATATTACTTCAACACATAAGTAATATAAAGCCGTTTATATTTATACATTACAAACGATGATATTTGTACATAGACATTTACAGGCTAATACCAATTGGACTAGGGCACAAATGCTATCAATCTCCCACTTGCCCTTAGTTCCAATCTAAGTCCCAGTCTATACCCATTGACCTAACATGTTTTTCATGTTTATCTTGAGGAAGAGCCTTGGTCAATGGGTTAGCTGTGTTATCATCAGTTGCAACGTATTGGATCTTCACGTCACCTCTAGAAACTATGTCGCGGATGATGTGATACTTTCTGAGTACATGTTTGGATCTGTTATGTGCCCTGGGTTCCTTAGCTTGCGCAATAGCCCCGGTGTTGTCACAATATAAGTCTACTGGGTTAGACGGGTTTTGAATTACACCTAACCCAGCCATGAAACTCCTGATCCATACAGCCTCTTTCGCCGCCTCACATGCGGCAATGTACTCAGCTTCCGTTGTAGAGTCGGCAATGGTATCTTGCTTCTTGCTTTTCCAACTGAATGCTCCACCGTTCAACATAAACACATATCCCAACTGACTCTTAAAGTCATCGGGGTCTGTCTGGAAACTAGCATCGACATATCCTTTGACGACGAGATCATCATTTCTGCCCCCGTATACAAGAAAGGCGTCCTTGGTTTTTCTCAAATATTTGAGAATCGCCTTGACAGCGATCCAGTGTGCCTCACCGGGTTTGGATTGATGTCTACTGGTACAGCTTAGGGCAAACGAGACATCCGGTCTCGTGCATATCATGGCATACATTATGGACCCTATAGCCGAAGCATATGGGATCTCATTCACTCTTGCTAGCTCGGCAGGTGTCTCAGTACCCTGCTTCTTGCTAAGCTTTACGCCATGACGCATGGGCAGCAATCCTTTCTTTGAATCTTGCATTGAGAATCGTCTCAACACCTTGTCTATATAAGTGCTTTGACTTAAGCCCAAGACCCACTTGGCACGGTCTCTATATATCTTGATTCCCAAGATGTAAGAGGCCTCGCCTAAGTCCTTCATTGCGAAACACTCACCTAACCAAGTCTTCGTTAAGAGCAAGGTAGGGACGTCGTTTCCAATGAGCAGTATGTCATCAACATAAAGCACTAAAAAGATTATATTGCTCCCACTTGCCTTTTTATATACGCAAGGTTCATCATCGTTCTTGACGAAGCCAAACCGTTTTACAACTTCATCAAAACGCTGATTCCAACTCCGAGATGCTTGTTTCAAACCATAGATTGATTTGAGCAACTTGCAAATCTTTCCCTTATTCTTTGGATCCTCAAAACCCTCAGGCTGAGACATATAAACGTCCTCAGCTAACCTCCCGTTGAGGAAGGCGGTTTTGACATCCATTTGCCATATCTCATAGTTGTGATATGCTGCTATGGCAAGAAGAATGCGGATAGATTTGATCATAGCTACTGGAGAAAAGGTCTCTTCATAGTCAATTCCGTGGATTTGTCTATAACCTTTTGCTACCAGTCTCGCTTTATAGGTCTGAGGTTTGCCATCCATGTCAATCTTTACTTTAAAGATCCATTTACACCCTATGACCCTAACATCAGTGGTATGATCTACCAAGTCCCACACTTGATTATCTGACATGGATTGCATTTCTTCCCTCATGGCTTCCAGCCATTTCTCAGAGTCGGTTCCGTCCAAAGCCTCTCGAAAGGTAACTGGATCATTGTCCACTAGTACTAAACCATCACCTTCAGTTACTAAGAAACCGTATCTAACAGGTGCATGACTTATCCTTTCAGAGCGCCTCGGACCGTCCTCATTAACTGTAGCTATTGGTTCTTGCTCAATGACCACTTCTGGCTCTACCTCTTCTAGTGGGTCTTCTCGTGGTTCCCGAGTGACCATCTCATCTAGAACTTCATCAAGATGAATAGACCTCCCACTGACTGTCTTGGAAATGAACTCTTTTTCCAAGAACGTCCCACCTCGAGCGACAAAAACTTTATTTTCGCTCGGTTTGTAGAAGTAGTATCCTTTTGTTTCTTTTGGATATCCGACGAAAGTGCATTTATCTGATCTTGGTTCGAGCTTGGTTGCAAGCAACCTTTTAACATAAGCCTCGCAACCCCAGATTTTAAGGAAGGACAAAACGGGTTCCTTCCCGTACCATTTTTCAAATGATGTCCCTTCCACTGCTTTCGACGGAGCCCTATTTATTATGAAAGCGGCCGTTTGCAGAGCATAACCCCAGAAGGAGATCGGGAGATCAGTGAGACTTAACATTGATCGAACCATATCTAACAATGTTCGATTCCTCCGTTCGGACACACCATTAAGTTGCGGTGTTCCTGGCGGAGTCCACTGAGATAGTATTCCACCTTCAGTAAGATAACTAAGAAACTCTTCGGATAAGTATTCTCCACCCCGATCAGAACGGAGTGCCTTGATACTCTTTCCGAGTTGGTTTTCTACTTCAGTCCTAAACTCTTTGAATTTATCAAAAGCTTCGGACTTATGTCTCATGAGATAGACATAACCATATCTACTGAAATCGTCAGTAAATGTGATAAAGTAGCCTAAACCACCTCTGGCATGCGTACTCATTGGTCCACATACGTCTGAATGTATTAGACCCAATAAGTCACCTGCCCTCTCACCTAAACCAGTGAAGGGTGCTTTAGTCATCTTGCCCATCAAACAAGCTTCGCATCTTTCAATCGCTTGGAATTCGAATTGACTTAGAAGTCCGCGCTTATGAAGCGCTGAGATGCGTTTCTCATTTATGTGACCTAGACGACAATGCCAGATAAGAGTTTGGTCTAAATCATTAGTTTTAAACCTCTTAGCATTTACATTATAGAGCATGTTGGATTTCGAGTTTTGCATATTCAATATGTATAATCCTCCAACAGTGCGAGCATTGCCATAATATATGTTGTTGCGCATAATATCAAAAAACCCGTTCTTAATATTGAAATAATAACCTTCTTTCTCAAGAAGAGAAATTGAGATAATATTCCTGCTGAAAGCAGGTACGCAAAAAACATCATTAAGTTCAATTACAAGCCCACTGGGAAAAGCAAGGTTCACAGAACCCACGGCAGTTGCGGCAACTCTGGTATTGTTCCCAACTCTTAGGTCCACCTCGCTTTCCCCCATATCTCTTCTACTGTGTAACTCCTGCACATTGGCACAGATATGAGACTCAGCTCCAGTATCTAGTACCCAGGTATTTATTGTAGAAAGATATAGCTCTAATGGGATACCTGATGAAGTGGCGGCCCCACCGCCCTTCTTCTGATCCTCCTTCAGCTGCTGACAGTCTTTCTTCCAATGACCAGGCTTTTGACAGTAGAAACAGACCGACTCCTTTGCCTTCCCTTTGCCTTGTACGGGCATGTGAGGTCTAGGAATAAATGGTCGTCTGTTCCTCCCTGCGAGGTGTCTTGGGCCTTTACCCTTGCCACCAACAGCTTTGAAGTTGGGTCCCTTCTTGACCATGAAGACATTTTTGGACGAACTGCCCCTTATGCTCTTCTCGGCAGTTACTAGCATGCTGTGCAACTCCGACACGGTCTTGTCCATATCATGCATGTGATAGTTCATGACGAACCCACCATATGCATGAGGAAGGGATTGCAGAACAAAATCCGCAGCCATTTCCTTTTCCATAGACATACCGATACTAGTCATATGGTCAAAATGCCCATTCATCTGTAGGACGTGAGGACCTACGGAGCTGCCTGCTGACATCTTGCAGGCTATGAGTTCTCGGAGAACAGTGTATTTTTCAATACGTACTTTCTCCTTGAACATATCCTTGATCTGTGCAAACATTGCAAACGGATCATGGGATAGCTCCATAAACTGCTTTTGGAGGTCCGCCTCCATGCAGCCCAGCATGACACACGCAACGTCGATAGAATCGCTAAGGTGTTTCTGGTACGCATCCTTAACGACCCTCGTTGCGTTGGCAGCTGGCTCCTCAGGGATAGCCTTATCAAGGACGTACTCCCTGCGTTCCATTTTTAACACAAGTCGTAAATTTCTGTCCCAGTCTAGATAATTTGTCCCGTTGAGTTTACACTTCTCGAGTATAGTCCTCAATGAAAAATTAGACGAGTTCGTTGAATTACTAGCCATTTCTACACGAAGAAAGTAAATTTAATCAGAATGGTTGAATAAATTTACGAAGATCCGAATTAAACACCAACCATTAGATTCTAAAATTTAGAATCTTTAAACCAAGATCCCTTATTCGTCATTTGAAGTGCGCTAAGGCGCACCGCTCCAATTGACTTATTTAGGTAGGACATCCTGTCCAATTACAACCCGTGTAACTCTTAGTCAGGGTATGTGTAAAACACACGGCTTACCCTTCCGATGCCCCAGCTCGACCTCAGGCCAAGAATCGTGGTTGAGTCAACCAACTTTCACTAACGAGTTAACTTTGTGCAGATGCTCCGCTAAGGCGCACGACATCCCACAAAGTTTACCATTCCCATCTAGAACCCATTCGATCGATGCTCCGCTAAGGCGCACGACACCGATAAAATGTTTCTACATGGGTGTGAATTTGGGTGGCATCTCACTTGACTCAAATTAACTTGTAATTTGGTTGTGTTTAATAATTCGAAAGTATTTGGCACAATTACGATCCCATCATCAACAACCCGTGTTGTGACGTTTCTAATTGTATCACATACTATCTTCATTTGAATCCGTCATTTGCAACCCGTGCAAACACGTTTCAAATTTGAACTCATCCATCACAACCCGTGTGATGATAGTTCACAACGCTTTAAACATGCAAACAATTAAAGTTGATTTTAATCTTTGCATGTGAGGTGATCGCTTATAAACTTATAAACTAATCATGCAAGCATGCAATTAATTAAATAATTCAAGCTAGCATCTATAAAGCGTTAAATATGCATTTTATAGCCCATCCTAATCTTAGGATTCTACGAGTCTTCATATCTTCTCGTCTTTCTCATTCGAGCTCCCACTAGCTCTTGGACTTCCTCCAAGACCGTCATCGTGCTCGATTTTCTATCCTTCTTGTCTTTGAGTAATAATTACAATTAATACTCGGTTCGTAGACCGGATAAAAAATAATTACACTTTATGGGCTCGAATAAAAGAATAATTACACGTTAACACTAACGGTATGCAAACCGTGAAAGCGATAAATCTAATGGGCTACTAATGCATCATACATTTCATCACATCATCCAACATGTTATCACACAAACATGTTATCAAATAATATGCAATAATTCCGGTTTTAATTTTTCCAAGTTGCTTGGTCGGGTTTATCGAAACTAGACCTTTTCGAAAAACGGTTTATCGAAACCGATCAAATTTTGAAAGTTTTCGAAATATTGGATCGCGGGTTCGTGACATGGATCAAACACCACACACAAACCAAGTCGGGCCAAGCCAATGGGCCGAGGGCCCATTGGGCCGAGCCCAACTATGCACGGCCCGGTTTGGGCCTTAGAAGGCCCAAACCCGGCTTGCCGCCACTCTCGGCCCCGGCCAAGAGTGGGGACGGGCCCGGTCACCGCCGGCCTCACCGGCCTCCGGTGACCTCCGTCCGGTACCTCCGATCCGGCTCCCCCAGAGTCTCTTCTCGGACCCGACAAATCCAAAAATTTCCGAAAAATTCCAAATTTAATATATTTTTCAAAAATAACATATTTCATGCAAATTTCCCAAAAAGCATTAAAACCATGTTATCAACATTTGGCATGCATATAATCACAAAACCGAAATAAATTCAACAAGACAAAGATTAAGAGGGTAACCAACCCTCTGATACCACTGTAGGGTTTTGGAGCGTTCTAGATCGTCATCGTGATAGCGGAAGCAATAAAAAGATAATCTACTCCAAACCTTGTCCAAGAACATTTAAACCATTAAATCCCAAAGCAAAATCTATTCCACAAGATGTTTACCTTTAAGTCTTGTTTGAATCGATAAAGAAGAACGTTCGGATCTTCTTCTCTAAAGCAAGTCCACACCAAGAGGATGATCTTCAAGATCCTTCACTTAATTGCCTACTAGAAGAATTAAATGAAGAACAAGAGAGCAAGATGGAGGAGAAGAACAAGGGGTGGCCGGCCACACTAGAGAGAGAGAGAGATTTTGTGAGTGTTTTGTGATTAAAATGATTAATGAATCAAAGTCTTGCATTTAATCCATCATCCAACTCACAAGTAAGGGTTTAAAGTGATTGGTATGGGCTTAAAGGTGCTTTAACCCATACCCCTTAAATCACTCACCTCTTAATCCACAACCACCAACTAAGCATGGTGTTGTGTGGCCCCCACAATGGCCCCACAAAGTGGGCCGGCCATATGGCCTTATTGGGCCCTTATTGGGCTGGCCATGAGGCTTCATGGGCCGAGCCCAATGGGCCCTCCCGTGTTGTCTCATGCCGCGTCCAAAAGTTTCCCGACCTTTTGTCGTTACTTATCAAACAAAGTCCGACGCGATATCGACGAAAAACTCAATTTTTCTCGATTCGCTAATTATTCTCTCAAACCGAACCTATGGCACAAAACCTCCAGTTTTGTCCATATACTTCTCCTTAAGAAACATCCATGTTTCCTCCTCTAGGCTCATGCCACCGTTGGCAGATCGGCGCAAGACTCGCTCTTGCCCGATCCATCATAAGTGGTCTCTAGTAAAACATTATGATTATCCAAGGTGCACGATGATCGATGATTCGACTTAACCTTTGTGCGTACAAGTCACCATCCTTTTATCTCTAGATATCCCGATTGATCTCAAGGCATAGAGTCGTCTCCCTTGTTCAATCAATCATTGTTACTTGATATGCGAGATGACTGAGGACTGATAACCCGTATCATTTGCATGGCCATGCTTTTCCTCTCAGTCAGTCTCCATCAAGAGGCCTTCTAACGGATATCTTTCCCATACCGTAGTATGAGGGATAAATCCCTTAGCCGTCTTTCGTGTCACTCATGCAACCCGTTTCGCCACCCAATCATGCCCTTCATAGCAATCCTTTTACAGAAAGCGTTTGGCGGAAGTTAAAGCCGTACGTTCATTGCACAGTGATCACAAAGACTCCTTGGTCTAAGGACGTCGTGACAAGCTATCGCATCTGAATATGTTTATGGCTTAATCTATGAAAACACTATTCAATGCGGGTCGTCCAATATCAATCACCTCATGATATCTATGATATGGTTCCAGGATCCCACATCCTTATGACAAGTAGAACTACGTCATTAAGAACCATCCTCATACTGGTCGCTTTCAAGGAAGCATAGGTTGACCAGGGACTCGTTAAGTGTGATCCGTATAGATTTATGGTTCTACTACTTTAGTGGTCATAAATCAGATCATGCTTAATATATTACTTCAACACATAAGTAATATAAAGCCGTTTATATTTATACATTACAAACGATGATATTTGTACATAGACGTTTACAGGCTAATACCAATTGGACTAGGGCACAAATGCTATCATGGATAGCCGAGAGCAGATGGACAGCAGGTCCAAGGTCGGGTCTACGCAGTGTCGGGTCATACCGAGCCTCCACAGTCAGAGGACCAGAGAGCAGTTCAGGGTACATTCCTTGTTTTTAATATGTGGGCGTCCATTCTTATCGACACGGGTGCATCGAACTCTTTTATCTCAGCACAGTTTGCACGAGCACTGGGGTTGGTAGTCGAGTCGCTGAGTCCGCCCTTGTGCGTCGATACGCCTTTAGGGGACGGCACTGTTCTAAGTAGAATCTGCAGGGCCTGCGAAGTTAGAGTAGCAGACCACCCTCTTGTGTGGGACCTTATCGTACTAGACATGACTACTTTCGACGTGATCCTCGGCATGGACTGGTTGAGGCGATACAGGGCTAACATCGATTGTTATCGGAGGAGGGTGACCGTTAATGGATATTAGGTTCATATGGAAGCTAAAATTTAGCGAAACGTCACGGTTCCGACGGTTTTGAAAAACGTGTCCGTTTCTGACGATTTCGGGTCCGAAATGACAAAAGTGGATTGTGTGACCCCCCTACTTTACACATGGCATGATTCTAGAGGGGGGGAGACTTTATGAGTGGTTAAGATTAAATGTGTTAATTTAGATTTAAAAAAAATTGGAAATTGGAATATTTAATTAGTTTATTGTTTAATTAATAGAGTTTAAGTGATAAAGAGGGGGAGGAGGGAGCCACATTCGGCAGAAACAAAGAAAAGGAGAGAGAGAGGAGTGCTTGGCCAAGAGAAGAAGAAGGAAGAAGAGGAGAAGAGATTTTGGCGATTTCCCGACGATCCGGCCGCATGATCGACCATTTTCTTGCGTATTCGGGTTCCTCACATCATTGGCTACGGTAAGCAACTCACTTTTTCTCATCGTGGTGAGTTTGAGTTGTGGGTTTAATAAGAAATGAGTTAAATGATGATGGATTGGAGTTGTAGGGGTGTTTTGGAGCATTTTGGGGACGTTTTTAGAATTTTCCGGCGGCCGGAGGATTCGCCAGAGCTCCGGCCGGTCACCGGAGCTCCGGCCAGGGTGGTGGCGCGCCGGAGGTGGTCCGGCAGTGGCCAGCGCCCTGCCATGGCTGGCCGTGGCAGCCTGTGGGCGACCGTGGGCAGTTTGAACCTCTCGGGCCGTGAGTGGCCCGGGTGGTCCCACGAGCCCGGAATTCGGGTTTGTGAGTTTCGGGAGGTCTCGGGTAACTCTCGAATCGATAGTTGGCACCCTTGGTGATTTTTTGGATTTAAATTACGAAAATTGGAAAATGTGTGTCAAAACTTTAAATTACGCGATTAAATCGCTCGGGTGTCGGAATTCGATTCCGTCAATTGCTTTGGTCCTCTCGAATATAATTAGGAATTTAGACACAAATTTGGGAATTTTCGAAGTCCCGAGGGACAAGTTCACACAATCGGGCAGATTCGACTTAACGGGCAAAATGGGCCGTTCCGGGCCCATTTTGACAACTTAGGTTAATTAAGAAGTGTTGGAGTGAGCGATACTTGTCGGGGTGGCACTTGGGTTTAATTTCGTGAAAATCCGGATTTCGGTTAGTTATTAGAACTTGTGATTTTGTCACTTTTAGATTCCTTTGACGACCGCGGGAAAGGAAAGGCATAGCTTGGCGTCGCGAAAATCTTAGGAGCTTACGTTGGAAAATTTGAGGTAGGGGGACATAGCTTACCTAGACTCATTCTCTTGATGCATTGATTGAATTTATTTGAGTAATTAGTTGAGTACCAAACTTGAACTGCTTGTGAGCACCTAGTTGTGCATGGTTATATTATTGTTTTTCAGACGATGACTTATTCCGTCTCGCATTTGTCTTGTTTGTGTGGATGTAAATGCCTCTCTGTGAACTAGTTTCTTGCACTTGGTAAGGGTGTTGGGATTGTATCGAAGGGTGTTGGGGTGTGGTTGGTAAGGGTGTTGTGATGTGGAAGGGTGGAAAGGTGATGGGAGGCTGTGTGGTTGGATGGATAATCGAGTCAGGAGCGGTACCCCTCCTGGCCGTGATCGATTTCCATTCGGAGGTTAAACCGAGTCAAGGGTGGTACACCTTGGCCGTGATCGGTTACCTCAATTGTATGGATGTGTGGTTGGATGGAAAATCGAGTCAGGGGCGGTACCCCTCCTGGCCGTGATCGATTTCCATTCGGGGGTTGAACCGAGTCAAGGGTGGTACCCCTTGGCCGTGATCGGTTACCTCAATTGTGTGGTTGTGTTTGGATGGGCAATCGAGGCATGAGCGGTACCCCTCCTGGCCATAATTGAATCCCGTTCGGAGGTTGAACCGACCAAGGGTGGTACCCTTCGCCGGTCGTAATCGGTTACCTCGGGAGTTGTGACGTGGTTGGTGGATGAGTAGTGGAAGTGTTGTGATTCGTACTTTACTGACTTCTTTGTGCTTACATGTATGTTTTTCTCATCCTTGCTGTTTGTTTTAGTCTCTGGGTAGCGTGTTCACCCCTACTTGTAGTTGTGCAGGTTGGTGATCCTGAGTACACTTTTGGTGGGAGCTTTTGGGGATGTGTCGTGTCGACGCACTGTGTTTTTTTTGTTGTTGTTGACTTTTGTAGACTCTGGTATGAGTCATTTGCCATGTATATTTCTGTATCGCAACTTGTCTAAAATATTTTGATGTAAATATTTGATTGTCTGGCCATGTCGTGCCTCATTTTTGTATGCGTTACTTGTTGGTTTAATACAGATTTTAAAAGGAGAAATGGTATTGATGTATTTATTGTAAACAGGTTTCTTTATTTGACTCGTGCAATCCCATTTTGAACTAGGGACGCCTAAATCAAAATGTGATGGCCTAGTGCGAGGATAGTTATGTTGTAATTTGAGGACGCTCGAGTTATTTCATAACTATATCACATCTTGTTATTTCAAAGGTTTTTAATTCTTCGGGTAACGACTTTAATTCGGGAAACCGGATTTTGGGGCGTTACAGCAACTGACATCAGTATATTTAAAAAAATAACACAAAAATCAGAGAGTTTGAGTAGTGTGAAACACCTTTCTAACAGTAACTTTGAACATGTGGAAATTGAACCATGTCGAGGAAAAGGTGTAACGAGGGCTTCTAGGGTGTAACGAGGGGCTCCCTGGGTGTAATAAGAGGGATGAGTTCCATACTAAGTGAACCCTGTCGGGGAAAATGTGTAACGATGGGCTCCCGGGGTGTAACGAGGGTTTCTCGGGTGTAACGTGGGGACCCGGTTCCATATAGCTTAGGAGGAAAAGTGAACCTTGTCGGGGAAAATGTGTAATGAGGGTTCCCTAGGTGTAACGAGGGGACCGGGTTCCATGTTATACCCTAGGTGGGGAAAGGTGAACCCTGTCGGGGAAAAGGTGTAACAAGGTGATGTCTGAAACATGTTCCTATTAGTTTGAGTGGTCTGAAACACATTCCTAATAGTAATTGAGAAAGTATAAATCCATGAGATAAGGTCACTGAAACAGGTTTTGGAGAGACCATTTCTCCAAAATGACCACATATCAACAGAACAAAGCAACTGACATTAGTCTATTTATATAAATTCTACAAAAATCATAGAGTTTTAGTGGTTTGAAACAACTTCCTAACTGAGCCTGATAACCTATAAATTCATGAGAAAAGAACACTTAGACATATTTTGGAGAGACCATTTCACAAAAATACGAACGTAACAATAGAAGAAAGCAATTGACATCAGTCTATTTACAGAAATTCCACAAAAATCAGAGAGTTTGAATTGTCTAAAACACCTTCCTAATAGTAATTTAAACCTATAAATCCATGAGATAAGGATATGGAAACAGATTTTGGATACTCCATTTCACCAAAATAAGCACATATAAACATAAGAAAGCAACTAACATCAGTCTATTTACAAAAGTTTCACAAAAATCAGAGAGTTTGAGCAGTCTGAAACGCCTTCCTAACAGTAATTGAGAACCTATAAATCCTTGAGAAAAGAATACTGTAACAGGTTTTGGAGATATTATTTCAACAAATGGAGCACATATCAACATAGAGAAGCAATTGACATCAGTTTATGTTACAAAAATTTCACACAAATTAGAGAGTTTGAGTGGTCTGAAACACATTTCTAACAAAAACTGAGAACATATGAACCTGAGAATACATGAAGACATGTTCAAAATAATTCTTCTTTGTATATATCAACATAGAAATAATTGACACCAAGTTATTTACAGAGATTCCATACAAACCAGCAAATTTCATAAATTTGAAATACGTTCTAAAACAATTTGAGTGGTCTGAAATACCTTTCAAACAATTACTTAGTCTTCTTCTTCACAACACTCATCACCTTCTTGCGCTACCACTTGTTTGCTATTTTTTTTCCAGAACTTGATGATTATGCATCTTCTTCGATTTGTCTTGTTCGATTCGACTTCTTCGGTTCGTGCTCTTCGACTTGTGTTCTTCGATTCGCCTTGGTCGAATTGTGTGCTTTGACTCGTCTTGGTCGATTTGTGTTCTTCGACTCGTGTTCTTCGATTTATTCTGGTCGATTCGTGTTATTCGATTCGTGTTCTTCGATTCCAGATTTTCCAATCAAAATTGAAGCAAGCCCTAATTGGAATCACAAATCTCCTCTCTGCAAATCGTCTCTCTCGCACAACTCAACAATGAATGGGTTGAAAGGACCATACTACCCCTATTCCAAGTTAGTGAAATAGGGAAAAGACCAAAATAAATTACAATTTCGACTTATTTACACCTATATGTCACCGGCCACCGCGTCAATGTCCACCCTTGCTCATCTCATCTAACCGCTGAAATTTGTTCCTATTTTTCTATTTGAATGTAAGGTTTCCACTAGAATATCTCACATAACTTATACGTCACTCTCCGTATAAATATATGGTAACGGAACATTAGGCCAGAAATGGCTTCATGTGACGTGAGTAATAATTAACCGCGCCCATTGCTTTATACATCTTGTGACGAAACCAATTTTCCGTCACAAAATTCACATATAAAAATGAAAGTTAAAGTCAACACACCAACATTACATATCAATGCAACCAAACTTTCTTCTACCGTTGCATCAGTCAGTATAAAGAATTCAAACCGTAATCACCCAACAGGTGTGCAATGAATGTTGCATTAGTCCTTGCGGGACAAAGTTACCTAATTCCAAGTCGTTGCCAAAGGGTTCAACACATTTGAAAAAGAAGCTTCTTCTTCCTCTGTTCTTCAAAATATCGTAACGCGATTGAAGGGAAAAATAGAGCAATTGTGGCTTTCGAGTTTTCACTTCATCTTTCTATAACATGAACATCAATTTAAATATCACAAGGTAAGATTCATAATAATCCGTTTTAATGTAAATTCTTTAAGTATATTTACAGTATGAACTTGGATAAATTATTAGCTGTCACGATTTCAACTGTAAGAACTCAATTTGATAATAGAACCAAACATAGAAGAGCGATTAACAACCCAATATCATTCGATTGAACACTGAGTAGCTACAACCTCACCTTAAGGGTTGAGGAGGTCCTCAAGAGGCACTAAACACCATTCATTCATCAATAATCCAAAATACAGAAAATAAGACATTATATAGGAACCCTATAAACCCTAGCTCATCTTTCGTTCGCTAGATCTCCACGACTCGAGCCACAACGTCCAATTCTGGGTTTGCCTGAGAGTTGGGACCACCGCTTAGGGAAGACGAAGATGTTGTGCTGTCCCCAATGGCTAGTGTCCAGTCGACACTCTCACCTCCAGTAGGATTCGCCCACGTGCGCCACTCACTGCGTATAAAGGTCATCTCATTCCGGTACGAAACGACGTCGCTTTCCTCTTCCTCATTAATCACAACTTCTTTAACTTCTTCTCTTTTGTTCCTCTGGTGCGTTCATGCCATTGCCTCCTCCTTAACAGAGGCTTGACCTCAAGCCTGGTAAACAACTTGCAATATGGGAAACGAGTCTCAATATTGTCACTATCTTCTCAGGTATAATCTTCTGGAGCTGCTCTTGCCCATCGTCTCAGGTACTGTTGGACATCCTCCCTTTCTTTTTTCATCACCCGAGTTTCTTCAATACCTTATGGCCAGACCTTCAATCCGCCTTCTCCATCCACCGCAGGCACCTGAATGTTCCGGCTTCCTAGCTTCTTCTTGAGTAAGGACACATGGAACACAGGGTGAATTATAGACCCCAGAGGTGATTCGAGTTTGTAGGCTAGTGTTCCAGTCTTCTGTAACACCTTGTATGAACCATAGAAGCGCGGAGCCAATTTCATATTCGCGTGCATAGCTAATGAGTTCTTTTTGTAGGGTTGTAGCCTTAGGAATACCATATTACCTGCTTCGAATGCCCTTTCAGTCCTGTGCTGGTTAAACTTGGAGTTTCATTCTGTTCATGGCAGCATTTAAGTTCTCCTTCATCATCTCAGTGAGGTGTTGCCTCTGCTATAAAATTCCTCCATTGAGGCCACCTTAGAGTTGCAGCCTATAATTCCAGGGATGGGGTGAGGATAGCCATATAAAGCCTCAAATGGAGTGGTTTGGATAGGGGTGTGATAACTGGAGTTATAACAGAACTCAGGAAAACAGACCCATTTAGCCCACTAATTAGGATTTTAATGACACATAGCTCTTAAATAATTCTCAACACTTTGGTTAACCCTCTTCACTATGTTTGTCCATCAGATTGGGGATGGTAAGAAAATGAGAGGCTCAACTCAGTACCCATCAATTTGAGCATCTCCTACCAAAAGCTGCTAATGAAGATCCTATCCCTGCCAGACACAATGTTCAGTGGAAGCCCATGGAATTTAAACACATTGTCTAAGAATGCCTGGGCCACAGTTGTAGCAGAGTATGGATACTTAAGGGGGATGAAATGTGCTATCTTGGTGAATTTATCCATAATTACAAATAAAGAGTCAAACTCATGAGATTTTGGTAAGCCATGAATGAAGTCCATGGCTATAGAAGTTCAGAGCTTGTGAGGAATCTACGGAAAAGCTTTCAATGTCAGAATTCATTAATAGACAAAAGAAGTTAGTTTTAACTCTCTTAGCAGTAGCAACAATGCCAGAATGGCCTCCAATAGCTGAACTGTACATTTCTTTAACAACCCTTTTCCTAGCATCAGTAGCATTTCCCAAATAAATTATGTTTTCAAACATGAGGATTCATTGTTTCATAGAGTAACCAGGTTGATTTTTAGGGTCCAAAACCAGCTTGTGGTATAATTTTGTGCCCTAGTCCAATTGCTAGTAGCCTGTAAACGTCTATGTACATTATCATCGTTTGTAATATATATAAAACGGCTTTATATTACTTATGTGTTGAACTAATATGTTGAGCATGATCTGATTTATGACCACTAAAGTAGTAGAACCATATATCTGTACGGATCACACTTAACGAGTCCCTGGTCAATCTACGCTTCTATAGAAGCGACCAGTATGAGGATGGTTCTTAATGACATAGTTCTACTTGTCATAGGGATGAGGGATCCCGAATCATATCATAGATATCATGAAGTGATTGATATCGGACGACCCGCTTTGAATAGTGTTTTCATAGATTAAGCCATGAACATATTCAAATGCGATAGCTTGTCACGATATCCTTAGACCGAGGAGTCTTTGTGTGAAAGCATTTGTGCACTAGTCCAATTGCTATTAGCCTGTAAACGTCTATGTAGATTATCATCGTTTGTAATATATATATATATAACGGCTTTGTATTACTTATGTGTTGAAGTAATATGTTAAGCATGATCTGATTTATGACCACTAAAGTAGTAGAACCATAAATCTGTACGGATCACACTTAAAGAGTCCCTGATCAAAATATGCTTCCTTAGAAGCGACCAGTATGAGGATGGTTCTTAATGACGTAGTTCTACTTGTCATAGGGATGAGGGATCCCAGAATCATATCATACATATCATAAGGTGATTGATATCGGACGACTCGCTTTAAATAGTGTTTTCATAGATTAAGCCATGAACATATTTAAATGCGATGGCTTGTCACGACATCCTTAGACCGAGGAGTCTTTGTGATCACTATGCAATGAACGTGCGGCTTTAACTTGCGCCTAACGCTTTCTGTGACAGGATTGCAATAACGGGCATGATTGGGTGGCGGAACGGGTTGCATGAGTGACACGAAAGACGGCTAAGGGATTTATCCCTCATAGTACGGTATAGGAAATATATCCGTTAAAAGGCCTCTTGATCGAGACTGACTGAGAGTAAGAGCATGGCCATGCCGGTGATACGGGTTATCAGTTCTCAGCCATCTCACATATCAAGTAACAATGATTGATTAAACAAGGGTGACGACTCTATGCCTTGTGATCAATCGGGATATCTAGAGATAATAGGATAGTGACTTGTACGCACAAGGTTAAGTCGAATCAGGGTAATCATAACGTCTTACTAGAGACCGCTTATGATGGATCGGGCAAGAGCGATCTTTTGCGCCGATCTGCCAACGGTGGCATTAGCCTAGAGGGTCACACACATTCAAGACGGATAACTTGAGACAAGGAAACCTTGACATTTCTTGGGGAGCAATACATGGACAAAACTGGGGGTTTTGTGCAATGGGTTCGGTTTGAGAGAATAATTAGCGAATCGAGAAAACTGAGTTTTTCGTCGATGTCGCGTCGGACTTTGTTTGATAAGTAACGACAAAAAGGGTCGCGCGACTTTTGGACACAGCATGAGACCACACGGGCGAGCCCATTGGGCTCGGCCCATGAGTCCTCATGGCCGGACCAAACAAAGGCCCAATAAGGGCCCAATAAGCCCTCTTGGCCTGCCCACATGGTGGGTCCATGTGTGGGGGCCACACAACACCATGCTTAGTTGGTGATTGTTGATTAAGAGGTGAGTGATTTAAGGGGTATGGGTTAAAGCACCTTTAAGCCCATACCAATCACTTTTGACCCATGCTTGTGACTTGGATGATGAATTGAAATACAAGTAATTAATTCATTTATCAAATAATCACACAACTCACAAAAATTACCCTATCTCTCTCTTGTGGCCGGCCACACCATCTCTCTCCTCTATCTTGCTCTCTTGTTCTTCATTTAATTGTTCTAGTAGGCAATTAAGTGAAGGATCATCAAGATCATCCCCTTGGTGTGGACTTGCTTTAGAGAAGAAGATCCGAAAGTTCTTCTTTATCGATTCAACAAGACTTAAAGGTAAACATCTTGTGGAATAGATTTTGCTTTGGGATTTAATGGTTTATGTTCTTGGACAAGGTTTGGAGTAGATTTTCTTATAATGCTTCCGCTATCTCGACGATCTAGAACGCTCCTAAACCCCACATTGTGATCACTATGCAATGTACGTGCGGCTTTAACTTGCGCCTAACGCTTTCTGTAACAGGATTGCAATAATGGGCATGATTGGGTGGCGGAACGGGTTGCATAAGTGACACGAAAGACGGCTAAGGGATTTATCCCTTATACTACGGTATGAGAAAGATATCCGTTAAAAGGCCTCTTGATTGAGACTGACTGAGAGTAAGAGCATGGCCATGCCGGTGATACGAGTTATCAGTTCTCAGCGATCTCACATATCAAGTAACAATGATTGACTACACAAGGGTAACGACTCTATGCCTTGTGATCAATCGGGATATCTAAAGATAATAGGATAGTGACTTGTACGCACAAGGTTAAGTCGAATCATCGATCGTCATGCACCTTGGGTAATCATAACGTCTTACTAGAGGCCCCTTATGATGGATCGGGCAAGAGCGGTCTTTTGCGCCGATCTGCCAACGGTGGCATGAGCTTGAAGGGTCACACATATTCAAGACGGATAACTTGAGACAAGGAAACCTTAACGTTTCTTGAGGAGCAATACATGGACAAAACTGGAGGTTTTGTGCCATGGGTTCGGTTTGAGAGAATAATTAGCGGATCGAGAAAACTGAGTTTTTTCGTCGATGTCGCGTCAGACTTTGTTTGATAAGTAACGACAAAAAGGGTCGGGCGTATTTGGACATGACACGAAACCACATGGGCGAGCCCATTGGGCTCGGCCCTTGAGGTCTCATGGCCGGCCCAAACAAGGGCCCATTTAGGGCCCAATAAGCCCTCTTGGCCGGCCCACATGGTGGGTCCATGTGTGGGGGCCACACAACCCCATGCTTAGTTGGTGATTGTGGATTAAGAGGTGAGTGATTTAAGGGGTATGGGTTAAAGCACCTTTAAGGCCATACCAATTACTTTTGACCCATGCTTATGAGTTGGATGATGAATTGAAATATCTAACATTCATTCATTAATCAAATAATCACACAACTCACAAAAGTCTCTCCTCTCTCTCTAGTGGCCGGCCACCTCTCTCTCTCTCCTCAATCTTGCTCTCTTGTTCTTCATTTAATTCTTCTAGTAGGCAATTAAGTGAAGGATCTTCAAGATCATCTCCTTGGTGTGGACTTGCTTTAGAGAAGAAGATCCGAAAGTTCTTCTTTAATCGATTCAACAAAGACTTAAAGGTAAACATCTTGTGGAATAGATTTTGCCTTGGGATTTAACGGTTTAATGTTCTTGGACAAGGTTTGGAGTAGATTTTGCTAAAACGCTTCCACTAATCTCGTTGATCTAGAACGCTCCAAAACCCTACAGTGGTATCAGAGGATGGTTACCCTCTTAATCTTTGTCTTGTTGAATTTGTTTCCGTTTTATGATTATTTGCATGCCAAAATTGTTGATAACATGATTTTATGCTTTTTGGGATATTTGCATGAAATATGTTATTTTTGAAAATATATTGAATTTGGAATTTTTCGGAAATTATTGGATTTGTCGGGTCCGAGAAGAGACTCTCGGGGAGCCGGATCGGGGGTACTGGACGGAGGTCACCGGAGGCCGGGGAGGCCGGCGGTGACCGGAGCCATCCCCACTCTTGGCCGAGGCCGAGAGTGGAGGCAAGCTCGGCTTGGGCCTTCCAAGGCCCAAACCGAGCCGTGACATGTTGGGCTCGGCCCAATGGGCTTTCGGCCCATTGGCTTGGCCTGACTAGGTTCGTGCACGGTGTTTGATCCGCGTCACGAACCCACGATCCAATATTTCGAAAACTTTCAATATTTAATCGGTTTCGATAAACCGTTTTTCGAAAAGGTCTAGTTTCGATAAACTTGACCGAGCAACTTGGCAAGATTAAAACCGGAATAATTGCATATTATTTGATAACATGTTTGTGTGATAACATGTTGGATGATGTGATGAGATGTATGATGCATTAGTAGCCCATTAGATTTTATCGCTTTCACAGTTTGCATACCGTTAGTGTTAGCGTGTAATTATTCTTTCATTCAAGCCCATAAAGTGTAATTATTTTTTATCCGGTCTACGAACCGAATATTAATTGTAACTACTACTCAAAGACGAGAATGATGGAAAATCGAGCACAATGACGATCTTGGAGGATGTCCAAGAGCTAGTGGGAGCCCGAATGAAAAAGACGAGAAGATGTTGTGACTCGTAGAATCCTAAGATTAGGATGGGCTATAAAATGCATATTTAACGCTTTATGTTTGCTTGCTTGTATTATTTAAATAATAACATGCTTGCATGCTTAGCTTATAAGTTTATAAGCTACACCTCACATGCAAAGATTAAAATCGACTTTAATTGTTTGCATGTTTAAAGCGTTGTGAACAATCATCGCACGGGTTGTGATGGATGAGTTCAAATTTGAAACATGTTTGCACGGGTTGCAAATGACGGTTTCAAATTAAGATAGTATGTGATACAATTAGAAACGTCACAACACGGGTTGTTGATGACGGGTTCGTAATTGTGTCAAATACTTTCGAATTATTAAGCATAACCAATTTACAAGATAATTAGAGTCATGTGAGATGCCACCCAAATTCACACCCATGTAGAAACATTTTATCGGTGTCGTGTGCCTTAGCGGAGCATCGAGCGAATGGGTTCTATATGGAAATGGTAAATTTTGTGGGATGTCGTGTGCCTTAGCGGAGCATCTGCACAAAGTTATCTCGTTAGTGAAGGTTGGTTGACTCGACCACGATTCTTGGCCTGAGGTCGAGCTGGGGCATCGGAAGGGTAAGCCGTGTGTTTTTTGCACATACCCTGACCAAGAGTTACACGGGTTGTAATTGGACGAACGTCCTACCTAAATAAGTCAATTGGAGCAGTGCGCCCTAGCGTACTTCAAATGACGAATAAGGGATCTTGGTTTAAAGATTCTAAACCTTAGAATCGGATGGTTGGTGTTTAATTCGGATCTTCGTAAATTTATTCAACTTTTCTGATTAAATTTACTTTCTTCGTGTAGAAATGGCTAGTAATTCAACAAACTCGTCTAATTTGTCATTGAGGACTATACTCGAAAAGTGTAAGCTCATTGGAACAAATTATCTGGACTAGGACAGGAATCTACGACTTGTGTTAAAATTGGAACGCAGGGAGTACGTCCTAGACAAGACTATCCCGGTGGAGCTAGATGCCAACCCAACGAGGGTCGTTAAGGATGCGTACCAGAAATACCTTAGCGACTCTATTGACGTTGCGTGTGTCATGCTGGGCTGCATGGAGGCGGACCTCCAGAAGCAGTTTATGGAGCTATCCCATGATCCGTTTGCAATGTTTGCACAGATCAAGGATATGTTCAAAGAGAAAGTACGTATTGAAAAATACACTGTTCTCCGAGAACTCATTGCTTGCAAGATGTCAGCAGGAAGCTCCGTAGGTCCACACGTCCTACGTATGAAGGGACATTTCGACCATATGACAAGTATCGGTATGTCTATGGAAAAGGAAATGGCTGCGGATTTTATTCTGCAATCCCTTCCTCATGCATATGGTGGTTTTGTCATGAATTATCAGATGCATGACATGGACAAGTCTGCATCGCAGTTCGCCCAAAAGTGTTCTTATGGTCAAGAAGGGATCTAGCTTCAAAGCTGGTGGTGAAAAGGGTAAAGCCCCAATGCACCTGGCAGGAAAGATCAGACGACCATTTGTTCCTAGACCTTCCATGCCCGTAAAAGGCAAAGGGAAGGCAAAGGAGTCGGTCTGTTTCTACTGTCAAAAGCCTGGTCATTGAAAGAAAGACTGTCAGCAGCTGAAGGAGGATCAGAAGAAGGGCGGTGGGGCCGCTACTTCATCAGGTATTCCATTAGAGCTATATCTTTCTACGATAAATACTTGGGTACTAGACACTGGAGCTGAGTCTCATGTCTGTGCGGATATATGCAGGTGTTACACAGTAGAAGAGATATGGGGGAAAGCGAGGTGGACCTAAGAGTTGGGAACAACGTGAGAGTTGCCGCAACTGCCGTGGGTTCTGTTAACCTTGTTTTGCCCAGTGGGCTTGTAATTGAACTTCATTATGTGTTTTGCGTACCTGGTTTCAGCAGGAAAATTATTTCAATTTCTCTTCTTGAAAAATAAGGTTATTATTTTAATATTAAGAACGGGTTTTTTAATATTATGCGCAACATGTTTTATGGCAATGCTCACACTGTTGGAGGTTTATACATATTGAATGTGCAAAACTCGAGATCCAACATGCTCTATAATATAAATGCTAAGAGGTTTAAAGCTAATGATTTAGACCAAACTCTAATCTGGCATTTTCGTCTAGGTCACATAAATGAGAAATGCATCTCAGCGCTTCATAAGCGCGGACTTCTAAGTCAATTTGAATTCCAAACGATTGATAGATGTGAAGCTTGTTTAATGGGCAAGATGACTAAAGTGCCCTTCACTGGTTTAGGTGAGAGGGCAGGTGATCTATTGGGTCTAATACATTCAGACGTATGTGGAACAACGAGTACACCAGCTAGAGGTGGTTTAGGCTACTTTATCACATTTACTGACGATTTCAGTAGATATGGTTATGTCTATCTCATAAGACATAAGTCCGAAGCCTTTGATAAACTCAAGGAGTTTAGGTCTGAAGTAGAAAACCAACTCGGAAAGAGTATCAAGGCACTCCGTTCTGATCGGGGTGGAGAATACTTATCCGAGGAGTTTCATAGTCATCTTACTGAAGGTGGAATACTATCTCAGTGGACTCCGCCAGGAACACCGCAACTAAATGGTGTTTCCGAGCGGAGGAATCGGACATTGTTGGATATGGTTCGATCGATGTTAAGTCTCACTGATCTCCCGATCTCCTTCTGGGGTTATGCTCTGCAAACGGCCGCATTCATAATATACAGAGCTCCGTCGAAAGCAGTGGAAGGGACATCATTCGAGAAATGGTACGGGAAGGAACCCGTTTTGTCCTTCCTAAAAATCTGGGGTTGCGAGGCTTATGTAAAACGGTTGCTTGCAACCAAGCTCGAACCGAGATCAGATAAGTGCACTTTCGTCGGATATCCAAAAGAAACAAAAGGATACTACTTCTACAAACCGAGCGAAAATAAAGTTTTTGTCGCTCGAGGTGGGACATTCTTGGAAAAGGAGTTCATTTCCAAGACAGTCAGTGGGAGGGCTGTTCATCTTGATGAAATTCTAGATGAGATGGTCACTCGGGAACCACTAGACGACCCACTAGAAGAAGTAGAGCCAGAAGTGGTCGTTGAGCAAGAACCAATAGCTACAGTTAATGAGGATGGTCCGAGGCGGTCTGAAAGGATAAGTCATGCACCTGTCAGATAAGGTTTCATAGTAACTGGAGGTGATGGTTTAGTATTAGTGGACAATGATCCAGCTACCTTTCGAGAGGCCTTGGACGGAACCGACTCTGAGAAATGGCTGGAAGCCATGAGGGAAGAAATGCAATCCATGTCAGATAATCAAGTGTGGGACTTGGTGGATCAAACCCCTGGCGGAAAACTCATTGGGTGTAAATGGATCTTTAAAATAAAGATAGACATGGATGGCAAACCTCAGACATATAAAGCAAGACTGGTAGCAAAAGGTTGTAGACAAGTCCACGGAATTGACTATAAGGAAACCTTTTCTCCAGTAGCTATGGTCAAATCTATTTGCATTCTACTTGCCATAGCAGCGTATCATAACTATGAGATATGGCAAATGGACGTCAAAACCGCCTTCCTCAATGGGAGGTTAGCTGAGGACGTTTTTATGTCCCAGCCTGAGGGTTTTGAGGATCCAAAGAATAAGGGAAAGATTTGCAAGTTGCTAAAATAAATCTATGGTTTGAAGCAAGCATCTCAGAGTTGGAATCAGCGTTTTGATGAAGTTGTGAAACAGTTTGGCTTCATCAAGAACGATGATGAACCTTGCGTATATAAAAAGGCAGATGGGAGAAAAGTAGTCTTCTTGGTGCTTTATGTTGATGACATACTGCTCATTAGAAACGACGTCCCTACCTTGCTCTTAACAAAGACTTGGTTAGGTGAATGTTTCGCAATGAAGGACTTAGGCGAGGCCTCTTACATCTTGGGGATCAAGATATATAGAGACCGTGCCAAGCGGGTCTTGGGCTTAAGTCAAAGCACCTACATAGACAAAGTGTTGAGACGATTCTCAATGCAAGATTCAAAGAAAGGATTGCTGCCCATGCGTCATGGCTTGAAGCTTAGCAAGAAGCAGTGTGCTGAGACACTTGCAGAGCTAGCAAGAATGAATGAGATCCCATATGCTTCGGCTATAGGGTCCATAATGTATGCCATGATATGTACGACACCGGATGTCTCGTTTGCCCTAAGCTGCACCAGTAGACATCAATCCAAACCCGGTGAGGCACACAGGATTGCCGTCAAGGCGATTCTCAAATATTTGAGAAAAACCAAAGACGCTTTTCTTGTATACGGTGGAAGAATTGATGATCTAGTCGTAAAAGGATATGTCGACGCTAGTTTCCAGACAGACCCCGATGACTTTAAGAGTCAGTTGGGATATGTGTTTACGTTGAACGGTGGAGCATTCAACTGGAAAAGCAAGAAGCAGGACACCATTGCCGACTCTACGACCGAAGCTGAGTACATTGCTGCATCAGAAGCGGCAAAAGAGGCTGTATGGATCAGGAGTTTCATGGCTGGGTTAGGTGTAATTCAAAACCCATCTAACCTAGTAGACTTATATTGTGACAACACCGGGGCCATTGCGCAAGCTATGGAACCCAGGGCACATGACAGATCCAAACATGTACTCAGAAAGTATCACATCTTCTGCGACATTGTTGCTAGAGGTGACGTGCAGATCCACTACGTTGCAACGGATGATAACACAGCCGACCCCTTGACCAAGGCTCTTCCTCAAGCAAAACATGATAAACATGTTAGGTCAATGGGTATAGACTGGGACTTAGATTGGAACTAGGGGCAAGTGAGAGATTGATAACATTTTGTGCCCTAGTCCAATTGCTAGTAGCATGTAAACGTCTATTTACATTTCGTTTGTAATATATATAAAACGGCTTTATATTACTTATGTGTTGAAGTAATATGTTGAGCATGATCTGATTTATGACCACTAAAGTAATAGAGCCATAAATCTGTACGGATCACGCTTAACGAGTCCCTAGTCAATCTACGCTTCTATAGAAGCGACCAGTATGAGGATGGTTCTTAATGATGTAGTTCTACTTGTCATAGGGATGCGGGATCCCGGAATCATATCATAGATATCATGAGGTTATTGATATCGGACGACCCGCTTTGAATAGTGTTTTCATAGATTAAGCCATGAACATATTCAAATGCGATAGCTTGTCACGATATCCTTAGACCGAGGAGTCTTTGTGATCACTATGCAATGTACGTGCGGCTTTAACTTGCACCTAACGCTTTCTGTAACAGGATTGCAATAATGGGCATGATTGGGTGGCGGAACGGGTTAAATGAGTGACACGAAAGACGGCTAAGGGATTTATCCCTCATACTACGGTATGGGAAAGATATCTGTTAAAAGGCCTCTTGATTAAGACTGACTGATAGTAAGAGCATGGCCATGCCGGTGATACGGGTTATCAGTTCTCAGCAATCTCACATATCAAGTAACAATGATTGACTAAACAAGGGTGACGACTCTATGCCTTGTGATCTATCGGGATATCTAAAGATAATAGGATAGTGACTTGTACGCACAAGGTTAAGTCGAATCATCGATCGTCATGCACCTTGGGTAATCATAACGTATTACTAGAGGCCCCTTATGATGGATCGGGCAAGAGCGGTCTTTTGCGCCGATCTGCCAACGGTGGCATGAGCCTGAAGGGTCACAAACATTCAAGACGGATAACTTGAGACAGGGAAACCTTAACGTTTCTTGAGGAGAAATACATGGACAAAACTGGAGGTTTTGTTCCATGGGTTCGGTTTGAGAGAATAATTAGCGAATCGAGAAAACTTAGTTTTTTCGTCGATGTCGCGTCGGACTTTGTTTGATAAGTAACGACAAAAAGGGTCGGGCATTTTTGGACACGGCACGAAACCACATGGGCGAGCCCATTGGGCTCGGCCCATGAGGTCTCATGGCCGGCCCAAACAAGGGCCCATTTATGGCCCAATAAGCCCTCTTGGATGGCCCACATGGTGGGTCCATGTGTGGGGGCCACACAGCACCATGCTTAGTTGGTGATTGTGGATTAAGAGGTGAGTGATTTAAGGGGTATGGGTTAAAGCACCTTTAAGCCCATATCAATCACTTTTTACCCATGCTTATGAGTTGGATGATGAATTGAAATATCTAACATTCATTCATTAATCAAATAATCACACAACTCACAAAAGTCTCTCCTCTCTCTCTAGTGGCCGGCCACCTCTCTATCTCGCCTCAATATTGCTCTCTTATTCTTTATTTAATTGTTCTAGTAGGCAATTAAGTGAAGGATCTTCAAGATCATCTCCTTGGTGTGGACTTGCTTTAGAGGAGAAGATCCGAAAGTTCTTCTTTAATCGATTCAACAAAGACTTAAAGGTAAACATCTTGTGGAATAGATTTTGCCTTGGGATTTAACGGTTTAATGTTCTTGGACAAGGTTTGGAGTAGATTTTTTTAAAACGCTTCCGCTAATCTCGTTGATCTAGAACGCTCCAAAACCCTACAACTTGATGATCAGATCCTAAACTTCTTCATCCCCAGTATAGATGTCTATAACCTCCCACATCCTCAGTAATAAAAGTACTTATCATCCACAATCATCTCGGGATTAAGAAACGGGTTTGAACGAAATAAGGATGTCGACTCTATGTGTTAGGTTCAAACAAGAGATTTAGTGACAAAGGGATTGTGATGGTTTCAACAAAGGTTAGGTCGAATCATCGATCATCATGATCATTGGGTAATCATAATGTTTTACTATAGTTCACTTATGATAAATTGAATGAATGCGATTTTGGGCCATTTTCCAATGATTCATGACCATACAGGGCCACATAAAGAGCAAGCCCGAAGCAAAGATTGACTTTGGAAGCCCGTCGGAAATTAGGAGAACTCATACCCATGACAGGGGATGTGTCGATCGACACACATAGTGTGGTGATCGACATATCAGCAAGACTCGAGTGTCTTAGGACGTTTGATAGGCTGAACAGGCTGATGCGATCACGTGTAATTCGGACGGTGGATCGACCGCGCATGCCATGGCTCATGCGAGATAGGATATCTCGTTAGCCTTCGAACGTACAAGTAAGTATCAATCTAATACCAGATGGCAATGAAAATCATCCTTCAGTACTTTGGAAGCACTGCGGACAATCTCCAGCCATACAAGGGTTTAGATAAGAGGCTAGTCGTTGAGGATACGACGATGCAGGTTGTCACACTAGGAAGGATCGTTGATCATAGTCTGGATGTGTGTTTTGGATGATTGGTGGCTTTGTAATCTTGAATGGTTTCAGGTTATCCAACATTATCATCGATTTGCAAAATGGAAGCTGAGTATTTAGCTGCTTTAGAAGTAGCTAAGGAGGTTGTATGGATTAAAAGTTCAGAGCTGGGTTAGACGTAATGCCAAACCTGTCAAAACCGATGAACTTCTCTTGTGATAACACCGATGTCTATAGCGACGACTATGAGTCAAGATCGCAAAAGTCCAAACAAATACTCAGCAGTATACTCTCTCGCTGGAGCAGTATAAAGATCTGTTTCATTGCTACTGATGATAATATGGCTGACACCTTGACTATAGATAATGGTCATGCAAAGTATGTGGAATAAACTGTAACTTAGATTGGATCTACGGGCAAGTGGGAGATTGTTGGAAATGTGCCCTAGCCAATATACAGTTTAGGTGTAAATGTTCTATAGTCGTTGCAAAAAATCAAACGGCAATATATTATCATTGTGTTATGATAATAGTTAAGTGTAATCTGATGTATATCATTGGCAATGGGATTGACGGAGTCAAATCATAGATATCATTTGGGAGATGATATTGGACGACCCGACCTGAGTATGTGGCATTGATCCAGTCATGAGCATGCTCAGTTATCGTGGTACAACATGTATCCTAAGCACCGAGGGGTCTTTGTCACGACTGTGCAGTCATCAACCGATTTTGACGTACGCCCAACGCTAGTCCGTAACTGGTTAGCCATAACGGATATGATTGGCTCGAGGAGGGACTGTATGAGGAGTGCAAAGGACAGCCGAAGGATTTGTTCCTCATGCGATGGTATGAGAATATTATTCGTTCATACCACTCGATGAGACGGATTAAGGGAAAATGCATGGCCATGCTATTCATATTGGGTATCGGTTCTCAGTCATCTCAGTGGTCAAGGAACAGTGATTGATTAGATAAGGATGACGACTCTATGCCTTATGATCAATCTGGATATTTGTGACAAAGGGGTAATAGACGACATGAAGTTAAGTCGAATCATCTTTCATCATGTACGTTGGGTAATCATAATTTTTTACTAGAGACCACTTATGATGGATGGGTGAAGTTGGACATCACACCGATCTGCCAACGGGACATGAGCTTATATGGTCACACGCAATGGGCTAGGACCCGAGTAAATTATGGAAAAATGCATAAGAGTGGAAAAGGGAGGCCTTGGGCAGGTTTTAATCTTGCCTACATTTTATGATCCGGTTTATTGAAACTTGACCAATTCAAAAACACGGTTTATCAAAACCGATCAAATCAGAAAATTTTAAAATTTTGGATTTTAGGGTTTGCTTCCACGGACAAGTCCATGGCCCAAAACCTATTGAGCCGAAACCCAATGGGGCAAGATCTAATGGGCCGAAACCCATTGGGCCAAAACCCATTGGGTCGAAGCCCTAGGGTTTGGAAACCCTAGGCGCCACGGCCATCTAGTGGTATGCGCCGTGGTGGTGACGGGATGGACACGGTCCCGTTGCCACATAGTGGTCGTCGCTGCCCCGCAGCCGCGCCTGTCCGGTCATTGCTCCGGCAGCCCGAGAGCCCTGGTTCGGTGATTTTTAATTCCAAAAATAACAAAATTTTCTAGATTTGATATTTTTCAATAAAAATTAATTTTCAGGCAGTTCAGAACCCAAAACAGAAAATTAAATGCTGAAAAATTAATCTAGCAGACATACAAACACCGAAACATGCATATTCAATCAAAATTCGCAGATCTTAGGCTATAGACCGGCTCTGATACCATTGTTGGGCTTCGAATAATCACAAAACAGAGATTAATGCAGCTAGAAAAATAAAATTTTGAAGGAATTCCATGGGGTCCAATCAATTAATTTCATGCAGCGGAAGCATAATCAAACCATGGATCCTTGTAATTTAAGATCTTAATACAGATTGATTCGGCATCAGATTGTACATGAATTAAATAGTACCTTGGTGTTTTCAAATCCTGACAGAGCAAAACAAAAAGGATGCGCTCTCTATCAAGTCCAAACAAGCGATGCGATGATCTCGGGATCAAGACCTTCAAGGAAGACTTACTAGTTCCTACTTAAAGGAGGCAAGAGAGAAGAAAAAGAGAGAGAAAGGGGGGTTCGGCCGGCTAGGGTAGGCTCAAGGGAGAGGGGAATGTTTTAGGGTATATATAATTGTTGCTACGTTTAATTGTTGGCATAATTTTTTAGCGCAAAAGTAAGAAGTCGTGCAACATGCTACATGACATGTGGAGCGACTTGTTGCGATCCAGATTAGGAAAGATTTGAAGATTTCCTATTTCGACGAAGCTTGGAGCGAAAGAAGAAAGACGCCACGAAGACTTGGAGCGCAAGAGAGTGACGTCGACAAAGTCAGGCGACTTCCAGCTGGCAGTTACACGTCAGCAATAGGCAGCAACTCTACTTGTCAGGAAGTCAGAACAGGCAAGACGACTTCCAGCTGTCGTGGAAGGCGGCAACAACTTGCCTGACTTTCCTGTTCCTGATCCAAGAAGGATTAGGAATGTGGGCTGCTATAAAAAGCCCTTGGCTTCCCATTAGCAGATAATCCGTTCTTGTTCTAACAATTGCAAGATTTCTCAGAGCTCTTAACCGTGCACCATTGGCGTGTTGAGAGGCTGATTAAGATTCGCTAGAACGGATCTTTGCTCCGATCAAACATTAAGTCGCGAAGACTAAGTGTTTGGATCAGTTAGGGTTTTTGTTTGTGATTGAAGATTCACAACGCCGTCCAAGAATACAACGACACCGAGCATAGGCTTGCTCGAAGGGTGGAATTGAGAGGATCTCAAAGACAGGGGGAGAGGCCCTTGGTCGAGGTTGTTCACGGTGAGATCTATAGTAGCTTAGGACAATAGCTTGTGTGATAGCTAGTTGGTGCTTGAAGTTGTACTATTGACTACTTAATAGTGAAAACCTTTCCACTGGCAAAGTGCCCCCAGACGTAGGTGCGGAGTCATCGAACTGGGTAATCATCTCTGGTGTCATTATCTGTTTACTGTTTTACTTACGGTTTACGTCCTTAGGCAAGTAGTCGATACACAAGTTATGACTTTGTGTTCGACTTCTTGACTCGGCTAGGATTCAGAATTTCAATAATATATTCCCTAATCCTTTCACTTTTAGGTTTTGTTTTAGTTATAATTATAACTAAAATTAATAAACCATAAAGGGCCTCAAGCCCAATCACTTAAGCCCATTTAGTTCAATCTTGTAAAGTCCAATAAGACTTAGGATTATAATTGAATGAATTAATTTTAATCAGCCCATAATTCACTTAGACCAATTTTCTTAACCGTCCGGCTACCACCAAGATTGGAAATTGTCTAATCCGTTCCGGTTTAGTCTAGACTGTTCCTGGTCTAACTAAAATAGGAAAATGAATTTTCCTAATTCTCATATCTCTCATATTTTCCATACTTATCGCTTTAAGTGTGTGACCCTCTAGGCTCACGACACATTGGCAGATTGGCATAAATTACCAGTTTTGCCCTTTCTATCATAAGTGGCCTCTAGTCAGACATTATGATTACCCAACATTCATGATTATCGATGATTCGATTTAACCTCAAATCTTCTATGTCACTATCCATTTATCACACGATATCCATACTGATCACAAGGCATAGAGCCGTCATCCTTGTTTATCAATCACCGTTTCTTGATCTGTGAGATGACTGAACCCAAGCCGAGCTTGCCTCCCTTCTCGGCCTCGGCCAAGAAGGGGGACGACCCCAGTCACCGCCGGCCTCCCCCGGCCTCCGATGACCTCCGTCCGGTACCTCCGATCCGGCTCCCCGAGAGTCCCTTCTCGGACCCGAAAAATCCAATAAAAATTCGAAAAATTCCAAATTCAATATATTTTTCAAAAATAACATATTTCATGCAATTTACCCAAAAAGCATTAAAAACATGTTATCAACAAATATGGCATGCAAATCATCATTAAACCGAAACAAGTTCAACAAGACGAAGATTAAGAGGGTTAACCACCCTCTGATACCACTGTAGGGATTTGGAACGTTCAAGATCATCGAGATAGCGGAAGCATAAACAAAAGCAACTCCAAACCTTGTCCAAGAACGTGAACCATTAAATCTCAAGGCAAAATCTATTCCACAAGAAATTTACCTTTTAGTCATTGTTGAATCAAGAAAGAAGAACTATATGATCTTCTTCTCTAGAGCAAGTCCACACCAAGAGGATGATCTTCAAGATCCTTCACAAAAAGCCTACTAGAAAAATTATGTGAAGAACAAGAGAGCAAGAAGAGAGGAGAGGGGGCGTGGCCGACAATGGAGAGAGAAAGTGAGGGAGTGAGTGTTATGAATCCATTTGATCTTTGTCTACTTCATCAACTCATAAGCATGAGTCATTAAAGTGACAAATGATGAAGGCATGGGTTAGAGGTAAGACATTACCTAAACCCCCATAAATAACTCACCTCTTAATCAACAACACCAACTAAGCATGGTGTGTGGCCCCCACCCTTGGACCCACGAAGGTGGCCGGCCACTTGGGCTTATTGGGCCTTATTTGGGCCCTTGTTGGGCCGGCTAAGTGACCTCATGGGCCGAGCCCAATGGGCTCGCCCATGTAGTCGCGTGCCGTGTCCAAAAGTTATCCGACCCTCTTTGTCGTTACTTATAAAACAAAGTCCGACGCGATATCGACGAAAATCTCAGTTTTCTCGATTCGCTAACTATTCTCTCAAACCGAACCCATGGCCCAAACCCTTCAGTTCTGTCGATGTATTGCTCCTCAAGAAACGTTTAGGTTTCCTTGTCTCAAGTTATCCATCTCGTATGTGTGTGACCCTCCAGGCTCATGCCACCGTTGGCAGATCGGCACAAGAGATCTCTCTTGTCCGATCCATCATAAGTGGTCTCTAGTAAGACATTATGATTACCCAAGGTGCATGATGATTGATGATTCGATTTAACCTTGTGCGTACAAGTCATACTATTATCTCTAGACATCCCGATTGATCACAAGGCATAGAGTCGTCATCCTTGTTTAATCAATCATTGTTACTTGATATGTGAGATGGCTGAGAACTGAAAACCCGTATCACTGGCATGGCCATGCTCTTTCTCTAAGTCACTCTCGATGAAGCGGCCTTAATGGATATCTTTCCCATACCGTAGTACGAGGGATAAATCCCTTAGCCGTCTTTCGTGTCACTCATGCAATATGTTCCGCCACCCAATCATGCCCGTTATTGCAATCTTGTTACGGAAAGCGTTAGGCGCAAGTTAAAGCCGTACGTCGACTGCATAACGATCACAAAGACACTTTGGTCTAAGGATATCGTGACAAGCTATCACATTTGAATATGTTCATGGCTTAATCTATGAAACACTATTCAAAGCGGGTCGTCCATTATCAATTACCTCATGATATCTATGATATGTTCCGGGATCCCACATCCCTATCATAAGCAGAACTACATCATTGAGAACCATTCTCACACTGGTCGCTTCGATTGAAGCATATATTGACCAGGGACTCGTTAAGTGTGATCCGTACAGATTTATGGTTCTACTACTTTAGTGGTCATAAATCAGATCATGTTTAACATATTATTTCAACACATAAGTAATACAAAGCCGTTTTATATATTACAAACGATGATAAATATACATAGACATTTATAGACTACTAGCAATTGGACTAGGGCACAAAAATGCTATCAATCTCCCACTTGCCCCTAGTTCCAATTTAAGTCCCAGTCTATCCCCATTGACCTAACATGTTTATCATGTTTCGCTTGAGGAAGAGCCTTGGTCAAGGGGTCGGCTGTGTTATCATTAGATGCAACGTAGTGGATCTTCACGTCACCTCTAGCAACTATGTCGCGGATGATGTGATACTTCAAGAGTACATGCTTGAATCTGTCATGTGCCCTGGGTTCCTTAGTTTGCGCAATGGCCCCGGTGTTGTCACAATATAAGTCTACTGGGTTAGATGGGTTTTGAATTACACCTAACCCAGTCGTGATACTCTTGATCCATACAACCTCCTTCGCTGCTTCTGATGCATCAATATACTCAGCTTCCGTTGTAGATTTGGCAATTGTGTCATGCTTTTTGCTTTTCCAGCTAAATGATCCACCGTTCAATGTAAACACATATCCCAACTGACTCTTAAAGTCATCAGGGTCTGTTTGGAAACTAGCGTCGACATATCCTTTGACGACTAGATCATCATCATTTCTTCCTCCGTATACAAGAAAAGCGTTTTTGGTTTTTCTCAAATATTTGAGAATTGCCCTGACTGCAATCCAGTGTTCCTCACCGGGTTTGGATTGATGTCTACTGGTACAACTTAGGGCAAACGAGACATCTGGTCTCGTACATATCATGGCATACATTATGGACCCTATAGTTGAAGCATATGGGATCTCATTCATTCTTTTTAGCTCTGCAGGTGTCTCAGCACACTGTTTCTTACTAAACTTTATGCCATGACGCATGGGCAGCAGTCCTTTCTTTGAATTATGCATTGAGAATCTTCTATATAGGTGCTTTGACTCAAGCCCAAGACCCGCTTGGCATGATCTCTATATATCTTGATCCTCAAGATGTAAGAAGTCTCGCCTAAGTCCTTCATTGCGAAACACTCACCTAACCAAGCCTTTGTTAAGAGCAAGGTAGGGGCGTCGTTTCCAATGAGCAATATGTCATCGACATAGAGCACCAAAAAGACTACTTTACTCCCATATGCCTTTTTATAGACGCAAGGTTCATCATCGTTCTTGATGAAGCCAAACTGTTTCACCACTTCATCAAAAGGCTGATTCCAACTCCGAGATGCTTGCTTCAAACCATACATTGATTTGAGCAACTTACAAATCTTTCTCTCATTCTTTGGATCCTCAAAACCCTCAGGCTGGAACATATAAACGTCCTCAGCTGACCTCCCATTAAGGAAAGCGGTTTTGACATCCATTTGCCATATCTTATAATTATGATAAGCTGCTACAGCAAGTAGAATGCGGATAGATTTGACCATAGCTACTGGAGAACAGGTTTCCTCATAGTTAATTCCGTGGACTTGCCTATAACCTTTTGCTACCAGTCTCGCTTTGTAGGTCTGAGGTTTGCCATCCATGTCTATCTTAATTTTAAAGATTCATTTACACCCTATGACTTTTACGCCAGGGGTTTGATCCACCAAGTCCCACACTTGATTATCTGACATGAATTGGATTTCTTCCCTCAGGGCTTCCAGCCATTTCTCAGAGTCGGTTCCGTCCATGGCCTCTTGAAAGGTAGCTAGATCATTGTCCACTAACACCAAATCATCACCACCAGTTACTAGGAAACCATATCTGATAGGTGCATGACTTGTCCTTTCAGACCGCCTTGGACCGTCCTTATTAATTGTAGCTATTTGTTCTTGCTCAACGACCACTTCTGGCTCTACTTCTTCTATGGGGTCATCAGTGGTTCCTGAGCGACTATATCATCTAGAACTTCATCAAGATGAATAGTCCTCCCACTGGCTGTCTTGGAAATAATTTCCTTTTCCAAGAATATCCCACCTCGGGCGACAAACACTTTATTTTCGCTCGGTTTGTAGAAGTAGTATCCTTTTGTTTCTTTTGGATATCCCACGAAAGTGCACTTATCTGATCTCGGTTCGAGCTTGGTTGCAAGCAACCGTTTTACAAAAGCCTCGCAACCCCAAATTTTTAGGAAGGACAAGAAGAGTTCTTTCCCGTACCATTTCTCGAATGATATCCCTTCCACTACTTTCGACAGAGCCCTATTTATTATGAACACGACCGTTTGTAGAGCATAACCCCAGAAGGAGATCGGGAGGTCAGCGTGACTTAACATCGAACGAACCATATCCAACAATATCCGATTCCTTCGCTCAGACACACCATTGAGTTCCGATGTTCCTGGCGGAGTCCACTGAGATAGTATTCCACTTTATGTAAGATGACTAAGAAACTCTTCGGATAAGTATTCTCCACCCCGATCAGAACGGAGTGCCTTGATACTCTTTCCAAGTTGGTTTTATACTTCAGTCCTAAACTCCTTGAATTAATCAAAGGCTTCGGACTTATGTCTCATGAGATAGACATAACCATATCTACTGAAATCATCAGTAAATGTGATAAAGTAGCCTAAACCACCTCTGGCTGGTGTACTCATTGGTCCACGTACGTCTGAATGTATTAGACCTAATAGATCATCTGCCCTCTCACCTATACCAGTGAAGGGCGCTTTAGTCATCTTGCCCATTAAACAAGCCTCGCATCTTTCAATCGTTTGGAATTCGAATTGACTTAGGAGTCCGCGCTTATGAAGCGCTGAGATGCATTTCTCATTTATGTGACCTAGACGACAATGCCAGATTAGAGTTCGGTCTAAATCATTAGCTTTAAACCTATTAGCATTAATATTATAGATCATGTTAGATCTCGAGTTTTGCATATTTAATATGTATAAACCTCCAACTGTGTGAGCATTTCCATAAAACATGTTATTGCGCATAATATTAAAAAACCTGTTCTTAATATCAAAATAATAACCTTCTTTTTTAAGAAGGGATATTGATACAACATTCCTGCTGAAAGCAGGTACGCAAAACACATCAAAAAGTTCTATTACAAGCCCACTGGGCAAAACAAGATGAACCGAACCCACAGCAGTTGCGGTAACTCGCACATTGTTCCCAACTCTTAGGTCCACCTCGTTATCCCCAACATCTCTTTTACTACGAAGTACCTGCACATCCGCACAGACATGAGACTCAGCTCCAGTGTCTAGTACCTAAGCATTTATAGTTGAAAGATTTAGCTCTAATGGAATACCTGACGAAGTAGCGGCCCCACCGCCCTTCTTCTGATCTTTCTTCAGCTGCTGACAATCCTTCTTCCAATGACCAGGCTTTTGGCAGTAGAAATAGACCGACTTCCTTACCTTCCCCATGCCCTTCATGGGTATGGAAGGTTTAGAAATAGAAGGTCGTCTGTTCTTCCCTGCCAGGTGCATTAGGCCTTTGCCCTTATCACCACCAGCTTTGAAGCCGGATCCCTTCTTGACCATTCCATTAGAACACCTTTGGATGCACTGCCCCTTATGCTCTTCTCGACAGTCACTAACATGCTGTGCAACTCCGATGCGGTCTTGTCCATGTCATGCATGTGATAGTTCATGAAGAACCCACCATATGCATGAGGAAGGGATTACAGGATAAAATCCGTAGCCATCAGAGCTGCCATGATAAGTGTCCCTTCATAGGTAGGACGTGTAGACCTACGGAGCTGCCTGCTGACATTTTGCAGGCAATGAGTTCTCGGAGAACAGTGTAATTTTCAATACGTACTTTCTCTTTGAACATATCCTTGATCTGTGCAAACATTGCAAACGGATCATGGGATAGCTCCATAAACTGCTTCTGGAGGTCCGTCTCCATGCAGCCCAGCATGACACACGCAACGTCAATAGAGTCGCTAAGGTATTTCTGGTACGCATCCTTAACGACCCTCGTTGCGTTGGCAGCTAGCTCCACCGGGATAGTCTTGTCTAGGACGTACTCCCTGCGTTCCAATTTTAACACAAGTCGTAGATTTCTGTCCTAGTCCAGATAATTTGTTCCAATGAGCTTACACTTATCAAGTATAGTCCTCAATAACAAATTAGACGAGTTTGTTGAATTACTAGCCATTTCTACACGAAGAAAGTAAATTTAATTAGAAAAGTTGAATTAATTTACGAAGATCCAAATTAAACACCAACCATCCGATTCTAAGGTTTAGAATCTTTAAACCAAGATCCCTTATTTGTCAATTGAAGTACGCTAAGGCGCACCGCTCCAATTGACCCACTTGGGTAGGTCGTCCATCCAATTACAACCCGTGTAACTCTTGGTCAGGATATGTGAAAAAGCACACGGCTTACCCTTCCGATGCCTCAGCTCGACCTCAGGCCGAGAATCGTGGTCGAGTCAACCAACCTTCACTTATGCATCAGTTTTGTGCAGATGCTCCGCTAAGGCGCACGACATCCCACAAGGTTGACCATTCCATATAGAACCCATTCTATCGATGCTTCGCTAAGGCGCACGACACCGAGAGAATGTTTCTACATGGGTGTGAATTTGGGTGGCAGCTTACTTGACTCAAATTATGTTGTGATTTGGTTGTGTTTAATAATTCGAAAGGATTTTGGTACAATTACGAACCCGTCATCAACAACCCGTGTTGTGACGTTTCTAATTGTATCATATACAATCTTCTTTTGAAGTCGTCATTTTGCAACCCATGCAAACACGTTTCAAAATTGAACTCATCCATCATAACCCGTGCGATGATGGTTCACAATGCTTTAATCATGCAAACAATTAAAATCGATTTTAATCTTTGCATGTGAGGTTATGGCTTATAAACTTATAAGCAAGCATGCAAACATACAATTTTAATCCATCACGTTTCAAGAAAGCATCATAAAGCGTTTAAATATGCATCAATAGCCCATCATATTCTTAAGATTCTACGAGACATCACATCTTCTCGTCTTTCTCATTCGGGCTCCCACTAGCTCTTGGACTTCCTCCAAGACCGTCATTGTGCTCGATTTTCCATCCTTCTCGACTTCGAGTAGCAATTACAATTAATACTCGGTTCGTAGACCGGACAAAAATAATTACACAAATCCAAGAAGGGGGACGGCCCCGGTCACCGCCGGCCTCCCCCGGCCTCCGGTGACCTGAAAGAGATCACCACGGGTTCCAATCGATAAATATCATGCAGCAGACGTTATGTAACCGTGGTGATCGATGCAAGCTCAGATCTTAATGCAATTTCAACATGTTGTATATATAATTATAAATCTGAAAGTTACCTCTTCTAATCGATGAAAACACAAGTATAGTGTTTCTCTATCAAGTCCACACAAGCACCACAACCGAAGAGGTTTTCACTCAATAATTTTGCTATGAATTTTTGAGAGAAGCTTGACAACAAGGGAGGATGAAGAGAGAGAGAGAGTTCAGCCCAAAGGGAGGAGGAAGAAGAGGGAAGTGGTCACCAATAGTTGGAGAAAATTATGGGAGATATTTTGGAATTTTTAATTTGAAATAAAATTGAATTTCAAATTAATAATTGCATATCTACCCTTCTTAAACTCCTCTTTGCACATCTTCCCTATTCATCATTTGAATCCCTAAATGGGCTTCAAGCCCGTTTTGCTAGAACCCAAAAAAAACCCATTAACTTGAGTTATAATTTCGGTTTAGACAAAACGGTTCAATTTCCTCGAATTGATTTCTTCAACCGTCTGGTTAAAACCTTAGGCCAGAAAACTACCGAATCGTTCTCAATTCTCATCCATAATTATTTGTCATGTATCGTGCTTAATGCGTGTGACCCTCTAGGCTCACGAACAATTGGCAGACTGGTAAAATTACTATTTTACCCTTTCCATCATAAGTGGCCTCTAGCAAGACATTATGATTATCCAATGTTCGTGATTATCGATTATTCGACTTAACCTGTTATCGTACATGTCACTGTCCTTTTATCAAACCGATATCCAGATCGATCAATAGGCATAGAATGGTCATCCTAATTTATCAATCCCTGTTTCTTGATGTCTGAGATGACTGAAAACTGATACTAAGGTATCACCTGCACGGCCGTCCTCTTTCTTCAGTCATACTCATCAAGTGGCCTAAACGGATATCTTTCTCATACCGAAGTATGAGTGATAACTCCCTCAGACGTCTTTCGAGTTCACTAGTGTAATCAATATCAAAGCCAATCGAAGCCGTTATAGTTACCCTTTTACAGATAACGTCAGACTAGGTCAAACTTAGGTATTCGTTACATAGTGTACACAAAGACTCCTTGGTCTTAGGATATAATGACAAGCTACGATATGTGAGTATCTCATGACTGGATCTATGCAGCATACTCACAATCGGGTTGTCCAATATCATCGACCTGATGATATCTATGATATAACTCCGGCACATACTTTGCCATGATCAGTAGATCGTGATCACAAGGTGTTGGTCTCATACTGATCACTTCTTAAAGAAGCTTAGCTGATCAGGGACTCATCAAATGTAACTCTTTCTGATCTATAGTTCTACTATTAGTGGTTACACACATAATGACATAGATCAAATTACATTCGATATATTACTACAACGCATTAGTAATATATGCCGATTTATTTATTCGGAAAGATGATAAAACATTACTTCTGTAGATCACTTATATATTGGACTGGGGCATAACTCTAACAATCTCCCACTTGCCCCTGGTTCCAATTTAAGTTCTGATCTACTCTCATAGACTCTGCATGTTCCTCATGCCTAGGCTACGGCTGAGCCTCTGTCAAGGGATCGGCCATATTATCATCAGTCGAATAGTGTTTTAATCTCCACATCACCTCTATATTTGATAACTCTCACGAGGTGAAGCCTGCTGAGTATATGTTTGGATCTGTTGTGGAATCTGGGCTCTTGGGCAATAGCTACGGCACCTGTGTTGTCCCACAACAAGCTTATCGGATCAGACGCTCGCGGCGTTGCATCTAATCAGATTAGAAAGCTTGTAATCCATACGACCTCTTTAGCTGCTTTTGTAATCCATTGTAGAGTTGGCAATTTTGGCTTGCTTAAAGCTTATCCAGCTGAAAGCGCCACAAATAAACACAAAATATATCCTGAGAGAATTTGGAAGTCATCTGGATATGTCTGAAAACTAGCATCGACTTGTCCTTTGACTGCTAGTTCTCTATCTTAATCCCCATACACCAAAATGCATCCTCGATCCTCCTCAAATATTTGAGGATGGCCTTTGACAGGAATCCAGTGTAATTGGTCGGGGTTAGATTGGAATCTGCTGGTACAGCTTAGTGCAAACGAGAATTCCAGTCTCGTGCACATCTTGGCATACGTGATGGATCCCACAGCCGAAGCATAAGGGATCTTACTCATCCTGCTCAGCTTATCAGAAGTACTAGGACTCTGTAGGTTGTTGAGCTTAATTCCATGACGCATGGGTATGTATCCTTTCTTAGAATCAAGCATTGAGATCTCCTCAACACTTTACTTATGTACATGTTCTGACTTAGCAACATGTTCTGACTTAGGCCCAAAATTCTTTTGGAATGATCTGTAGAGATCCTGATGCCTACAATAAATGTAGCATCACCTAAGTCCTTCATCGATAAGTACTTCCCTAACCAAGCTTTGGTGGCAAGGTCGGGATGTCATTCCCGATGAATAAATACAAAGAATACAATATTACTCCCACTCGATTTCTTATGTACGCAAGGCTCACTTTTGTTTTTGATGAAGCCGAGTTCCCTTACAGCTTTATCAAAATGAAGGTTCCAACTCCCTGAAGCTTGCTTAAATCCATAAATGGATCTTTGTGGCTTACATATCTTTCCGGGATTCTTTGGATCTACAAAACCCACAGGTCGTGTGATATACACGCCATCTAGTAAGTTCCTGCTAAGGAAGGGGTTTTTAAATCTGGATCAATCTGACCATTGCTACTGGTGAAAAGGTGTCATCATAATACATGCATTGAATCTGACGATAACCTTTTACAACCATCCTAGCCTCATTGGTCTGAGGATTTCCATCCATGTCAGTCTTGATCCTATAGACCCACTAAGAACCGATGGGTTTTATCCCAACGGTTTGATTCACCAAGCACCCGACTTGGTTTTCATACATGGATTTCATTTCCTCACTCATGGCGTTCTGCCATTTTTTGGAGTCTGGACTGGTCAAAGCTTGTCTGAAGGTTTCTGGATCATCCTGATCCACTAATATCAAGTCATTTCAGTCAGTGGCTGTGAAGCCATATCTGTCTGGAATATGACGAGATGTTTCAAACCTCCTTAGACCATCTGGAACTTCCGTAGGGATTGATTCTTCATCTGCGACTATCTGAGGCTCCAGTACTTCAACATCTTGCATAACAGGCTCCTGAATTGCTTCAGGCTGTTCCGTATCCTCTCGAATTTCTTCGAGATGCACGAGACTCCCACTAGCTATTTTGGAAATAAAACATTTCTCCAAAAATACCCCTCTTCGAGCAACAAAGACTTTGTATTCGCTGGGTATGTAGAAGTTGTATCTCTTAGTTTCTTAAGGATACCTTACGAAGACACATTTGTCTGATTTGGATGCCTGCATCTCTGCTACCCAAATCTTTTTAGAAAAAACATACTAGAATGTTTCCCACACCATATATGACTATGGTCCATATCTTATTTGGCCACTACGCGAAGGCGCACACATCCAAATAGTACTGACCATCTCATCCCGCTCCCATCCCAATGAATACTACGCGGAGGCGCACGCATCCACAGTAACGGGAGACGTAATGAGTATCATGTGGTGTACCTTCTGTGACTATGGTCCAACTCTTATTTGGCTACTACGCGGAGGCGCACGCATCCAAATAGAACTGATTACCTTATTCAGCTCACATTCCAATGAATGCTACGCGGAGGCGCACGCATCCATAGTAATGGGAGACAGAATGACTATCACAAGGTGTACTATCGTTGTCTTCATCGGAGCCCGATTCAAAATGGATGCGGCCGTTTCTAGAGTCAAGTATTAGTTCAACTCTCTTCTGGCCTGAGTACTCATAGGTCCACATACGTCGGAATGTATTAGACTTAATAAGTCACCCGCCTTTCACATAAACCTGTGAAAGGTGCCTTCGTCATTTTACCCATTAGGCGAGACTTGCATCTTTCAGTTTGAGTGAATTCAAACGGACTTAAAAAGTCCACACTTGTGAAGTGTTGAAATGCGTTTCTCGCTCATTAGGCAAGACTTGCATCTTTCAGTTTGAGTGAATTCAAACGGACTTAAAGTCCACACTTGTGAAGTGTTGAAATGCATTTCTCGCCTATGTGCCTTAAATGACAATGCCATATTATAACTTGGTTTAAATCATTAGATTTAAGCCTTTTCTTTTTTACGTTATAGCGATTAAACTTACCAACGTAAATATCTGATCCTGAAGACGTGGATACCCATTCTTCTTCACATGATCCTTGTATTGCTTACAATCCCTTATCCCCGTGTCCTGGCTCATTGAAGTGATAGCAGATCTCCTCCAATTTGTCCTTAGAATTCACAGCAGTTTTGGGAGCTGCTTAAACCTTTGGAGGCTTGGGGTGTCTGATCTGCCCTGCAAGGTGCCTAGGAGCCTTACCCTTACCCAGATCAGCTTTCTTGAAGTTGACCTTCTTGTTGACCATAAGGACCTCCTTGATCTTGCCCTTGAGGTTCCTTTCAGCGGTCACAAGCATCCCATGAAGCTCTGTTAAGGACTTGTCCATGTCATGCATATTGTAATTTACTATGAAATCACTATATGTATCTAGAAGTGACTGCAACATAAAATCCGCAGCCATTTCCTCCTGATCATCAAAACCGAGTCTGGTTAGATGTTCCTGAAGACATTAAATCTTTGTGACATAGGGACTAACAGGGCTCCAGCCTTAAGTTTGCAGGAGTTAAGTTCTATGAAAGTATCATATCTTTCGACACGAGTTTTCTCCTTGAGCATTTCCTTGACCTCTGCCTTACAGGTATGAGGGTCATCTGAAACGTTCCTGAACTGCTTCTGCAACTCTGGCATCCTACTGCCCGCCATAATGCATGAATCGTCGATTTGGTTACTAAGAAACTTTGATAAGTATCCTTAGTGCCCTAGCGGCGTTCAGCGGTGGCTCGGCAGGACGTTCCTTGGTAAGGATATACTACTTGCGTTCATGCTTGAGTACAAGCCTCAAGTTTCTATTCCAATCTGAGTAATTCACGCCCTTGAGTCTGTCCTCAATCTGGACTCTCAATGCGCTATTACTCCTTTGTGTTGTGTTTCCCTTTCAGTTCTACATGGTAAAATTAATTAAAATTAAAGTTGGAGATTAAGTTACAAAACACTTGTCTGATTCTAACATTAGAATCGGAACCAAGATCCTATCATACCCTCAATTGAAGTGAACGGAGGCTCACTGCTCCAATTGAGAGCAACAAGGTAGGAATACATCCATTTACAAAACCATGTAATTCCTGGCTAGGGTCTGTACTAAAAGTACACGGCATACCCTATACTGATACCCTAGGTCAGCCCTAGCTGACAATCGTAGACAAGTCTACCAAGCTTGAACTATGGATATAACTAATGTGGCTACTACGCGGAGGCGCACGCACCCACACAGAACTACCCATCTCATTCAGACCTTTTCTCTATGAATGTTACGCAGAGGCGTACCGACATCCATAGGGTCAAAGCCCTTTTGAGTACCCAAACTTGGATGGTATCACGCTTGACTTGTAATTATTTGCGTTTAACTGAATTATAAAAGTCTGATTGCATATCGATACAATCTTAATCTGGAATCATCAATTGCAAATCCATGCAAGGATGATCCCTTAGCAGGTTACATGCGAGTTTCATTAAATTCCGATTTTAATCTTTGCATGTGGGTGATAGCAAATCATACATAAACTTGTATATTTAAACTATCATACATTCATACATTCAAATATACAAATGTAACGATAAAATATGCATAGCTAAGCCCATCCTAAGTTCCTAAGAATCTAGCAAAACCGATCCTAAAGACATGGTCTTCAAGATCCAAACTTGCTCCGTTCTTTTGAACTCCCACTGGCCTCGAACCTCCTCCAATCCGAGTCTCCCTCTTGACTTGATTCTTGTGTCGGTCTTCGTGATTACATATTAAAATAAATTAAATAAAATACAAATCACGACACGCAGGCCGTATTTACTACAACCCAAAATTAAGCAACACGCAGGTTGCAAAACCGAAATTAAAATGCAAATCTAATAGGCTTAGCTAGCATCATGTGGAAAAGATCATGTGATCAAAGATCATATTATCAATCAATATGCTGATCAAACAAATATATTTTCAAATTTTATCTTTCTTAAGTGTGGAAAAATTCCGGTTTATCGAAACCGGACGGTTCAATCGATTAATTGAATTTTGGACCGGTTCTCGATGGTTTATCGAAACCGAACCAAATCTGAAAATTAAAATTTTAGGGTTTCCAAATATCCTCGCGAACCAACCGGTTCAGCTCGAATTTGGTCGAGCCGAACCGGCTCAACCGAAGGTCGCCCGCAGAGGCAACCAAGGTGGCCCGTGAGGGCTGCCGAGGTCACCTGCGGGGCTGACCGTGGTTGGCCACGGGAACGACCATGGTAGCCCGCGAGGGCAGCCATGGTCGCCCCTAGGGCAGACCCTGGTCGCCCGCGAGGCAACCACAGTGGCCCTCACGGGCTGCCATGGTCATATCCTCGCGAACCAACCGGTTCAGCTCGAATTTGGTCGAGCCGAACCGGCTCAACCGAAGGTCGCCCGCAGAGGCAACCACGGTGGCCCGTGAGGGCTGCCGAGGTCACCTGCGGGGCTGACCGTGGTTGGCCACGGGAACGACCATGGTAGCCCGCGAGGGCAGCCATGGTCGCCCCTAGGGCAGACCCTGGTCGCCAGCGAGGCAACCATAGTGGCCCTCACGGGCTGCCATGGTCGCCCGCGAGGGCTGCCATGGCTAAGCCATGGCTAACCCGAAAAATCCAAAAAAAATTAATTAATTTTCCAATTTCCAAAATTAATCAAGTCTGAAATTTTTTTCGATTTACATGCATGCTAATGATGAAGAACACATATAAACATAAAAAAAATCAGATTTAAACATATACAAATAAACATAATAACCATGGCTCTGATACCACTAAAAGAGATCACCACGGGTTCCAAACGATGAATATCATGCAACGGACTTTATGTAACCGTGGTGATCGTAAAAAGCTAAGATCTTAATGCAATTTCAACATGTAATATATATAAATATAAATCTGAAAGTTACCTCTTCTAATCGATGAAAACACAAGTATAGTGTTTCTCTATCAAGTCCACACAAGCACCACAACCGAAGAGGTTTTCACTCAATAATTTTGCTATGAATTTTTGAGAGAAGCTTGACAACAATAGAGGATGAAGAGAGAGAGAGAGTTCAGCCCAAAGGGAGGAGGAAGAAGAGGGAAGTGGTCACCAATAGTTGGAGAAAATTATGGGAGATATTTTGGAATTTTTAATTTGAAATAAAATTGAATTTCAAATTAATAATTGCATATCTACCATTCTTAAACTCCTATTTGCACATCTTCCCTATTCATCATTTGAATCCCTAAATGGGATTCAAGCCCGTTTAGCTAGAACCCAAATTAAACCCATTAACTTGAGTTATAATTTCGGTTTAGACAAAACGGTTCAATTTCCTCGAATTGATTTCTTCAACCGTCTGGTTAAAACCTTAGGCCAGAAAACTACGGAATTGTTCTCAATTCTCATCCATAATTATTTGTCATGTATCGTGCTTAATGCGTGTGACCCTCTAGGCTCATGAACAATTGGCAGACTGGTAAATTTACTATTTTACCCTTTCCATCATAAGTGGCCTCTAGCAAGACATTACGATTATCCAATGTTCGTGATTATCGATTATTCGACTTAACCTGTTATCGTACATGTCACTGTCCTTTTATCAAACCGATATCCAAATCGATCAATAGGCATAGAATGGTCATCCTAATTTATCAATCCCTGTTTCTTGATGTCTGAGATGACTGAAAACTGATACTAAGGTATCACCTGCACTGCCGTGCTCTTTCTTCAGTCATACTCATCAAGTGGCCTAAACGGATATCTTTCTCATACCGAAGTATGAGTGATAACTCCCTCAGACGTCTTTCGAGTTCACTAGTGTAATCAATATCAAAGCCAATCGAAGCCGTTATAGTTACCCTTTTACAGATAACGTCAGACTAGGTCAAACTTAGGTATTCGTTACAAAGTGTACACAAAGACTCCTTGGTCTTAGGATATAATGACAAGCTACGATATGTGAGTATCTCATGACTGGATCTATGCAGCATACTCACAATCGGGTTGTCCAATATCATCGACCTGATGATATCTATGATATAACTCCGGCACATACTTTGCCATGATCAGTAGAGCGTGATCACAAGGTGTTGGTCTCATACTGATCGCTTCTTAAAGAAGCTTAGTTGATTAGGGACTCATCAAATGTAATTCTTTCTGATCTATAGTTCTACTATTAGTGGTTACACACATAATGACATAGATCAAATTACATTCGATATATTACTACAACGCATTAGTAATATATGCCGATTTATTTATTCGGAAAGATGATAAAACATTACATCTGTAGATCACTTATATATTGGACTGGGGCATAACTGTAACAATCCGTCCGGTACCTCCCATCCGGCTCCCCGAGAGTCCATTCTCGGACCTGACAAATCCAATAAAAATCCGAAAAATTCCAAATTCTATATATTTTTCAAATCATGCAGGAAGAACGAATACGTTTAGGAAATTCCAGAACATCTCCGATTCTGGAAAGAAGAAAGACTGTGATTAAGAGGAAACCCATTAGGGTTAGTACTCATGCTCGATTGCTATAAAAGCTTAGGCTACCCCCTTAGCAATCGTGTGGTTCTTTTATTTGTTTCCTAGCAATAATTTGCAAAGCTCTTAGACGTGAAGGTTTGCGGGCTGAGAGGTTGCAGATTGTGCTAAGGATATTGTGTATCACCATAACTATTGCGGGTTAGGTGATTGAGGGTTTAGTGATCATGTGACTGAAGACTACACGCAACCACAACGTTTAACGACGACTTGAACATAAAGTATAAAGTAGGTTACACTGACATAGTGGAATCAAGACGGAGTCTTGGATTCAGGGGGAGACCCTGACATAGGTTACACTGTAATTAGTAGCATAAAGTATAGATCTAGGGATGATCATAGGTACTTGTATGTTTTGACGAATTACTGATAAGTGAAACCGTTCCACTAGGCTGAGAGCCCCCAGACGTAGGTGACGTTGCTCCGAACTGGGTAAACAATTTGTTGTGTCGTTGTTTATTACGTTTTATATTTACTGTGCTGCGTTATCTACGCAAGTTGTCATACAAAGTGTTATAGCTTTATACATAACATTGTGTGTGGCATCTTGCACAACTACCTGATCAAAATTTCAATTGGTATCTGAGGAGGCACCTACTGATAGTATTTGTGCCCTAGTCCAATTGCTAATAGCCTGTAAACGTCTATGTACATTAACATCGTTTGTAACATATATATAAAACGACTTTGTATTACTTATGTGTTGAAGTAATATATTAAGCATGATCTGATTTATGACCACTAAAGTAGTAGAACAATAAATCTGTACGGATCACACTTAACGAGTCCCTGGTCAAAATATGCTTCCTTAGAAGCGACCAGTATGAGGATGGTTCTTAATGACGTAGTTCTACTTGTCATAGGGATGAGGGATCCCAGAATCATATCATACATATCATAAGGTGATTGATATCGGACGACTCGCATTGAATAGTATTTTCATAGATTAAGCCATGAACATATTTAAATGCGATGGCTTGTCACGACATCCTTAGACCGAGGAGTCTTTGTGATCACTATGCAATGAACGTGCGGCTTTAACTTGCGCCTAACGCTTTCTGTGACAGGATTGCTATAAAGGGCATGATTGGGTGGCGGAACGAGTTGCATGAGTGACACGAAAGACGGCTAAGGGATTTATCCCTCATACTACGGTATGGGAAAGATATCCGTTAAAAGGGCCTCTTGATGGAGACTGACTGAGAGTAAGAGCATGGCCATGCCGATGATGCGGGTTATCAGTTCTCAGCCATCTCGCATATCAAGTAACAATGATTGATTAAACAAGGGTGACGACTCTATGCCTTGTGATCAATCGGGATATCTAGAGATAATAGGATAGTGACTTGTACGCACAAGGTTAAGTCGAATCATCGATCATCATGCACCTTGGGTAATCATAACGTCTTACTAGAGACAACTTATGATGGATCGGGCAAGAGCGATCTTTTGCGCCGATCTGCTAATGGTGGCATGAGCCTAGAGGCTCACACACATTCAAGACGGATAACTTGAGACAAGGAAACCTTAACGTTTCTTGAGGAGCAATACATGGACAAGAGGTTTTTTGCCATGGGTTCGGTTTGAGAGAATAATTAGCGAATCGAGAAAACTGAGTTTTTTTGTCGATGTCGCGTCGGACTTTGTTTGATAAGTAACGACAAAAAGGGTCGGGCGAGACCACAAGGGCGAGCCCATTGGGCTCGGCCCATGAGGTCTCATGGCCGGCCCAAACAAGGGCCCATTAAGGGCCCAATAAGCCCTCTTGGCCGGCCCACATGGTGGGTCCATGTGTGGGGGCCACACAACACTATGCTTAACTGGTGATTGTGGATTAAGAGGTGAGTGATTTAAGGGGTATGGGTTAAAGCACCTTTAAGCCCATACCAATCACCTTTTGACCCATGCTCATGAGATTGATGAAGTAGAGAAATATCAAATGGGATTCAAGACACAACACACTCTCATCAATCCTACAACTCTCACAACTTTCTCTCTCCTCTCTTTGCTCTCTTGTTCTTCATTTAATTGTTCTAGTAGGCAATTAAGTGAAGGATCTTCAAGATCATCCCCTTGGTGTGGACTTGCTCTAGAGAAGAAGATCCGAAAGTTCTTCTTTATCGATTCAACCAAGACTAAATGCAAAATGGAGAAACTGTCCAGATTGTCCAGTTCTGGCGACCGACAATACGTGAGGCATAGCCGCTTCGTCCAAGCTTCGATTGACCTGAAACTTGCGGCGTTGGAAAGATAAGTCCAAGGGCTACAACTTTTGTTCAATACTGATTTTCCAAAAGAGCGCTGGTTTGGGAGATACAAGGCCGAGAAGCAGACTGGTCCGCAGAATCTGTCCAGCGAGACGGGAAAAATGTTTTGCTCCAGACGGAGGTCTTCTGTTCCGAACTGGGTTCGGAGCAAAACACAAAAGATGTAGGGAATTGGCTGAGGTTTAATCCAAAAAAAGAACCGAAGCAATTGGTGATCTGTAGTTTGAGATATAGAGCTTCAAAGTCTCGGTTTTCTGCCGGGCAGATTCTGGTAAAACCCGAAAACTCGATTTCCTAAGGATCTAACTTGGTAGTCGATCTTGCGCAGGTTAGGGGCGGTTTATAGGTTGCTTCCGCTGCCATGAACGTAATTAGGATGCCCCGGAACCCAACAGTGGTATCAGAGGAAGGGCGGTGGGGCCGCTACTTCGTCAGGTATTCCATTAGAGCTAAATCTTTCTACAATAAATGCTTGGGTACTAGACACTGGAGCTGAGTCTCATGTCTGTGCGGATATACAAGTGTTGAATAGTAGAAGAGATAATGGGAAAAGCGAGGTGGACGTAAGAGTTGGGAACAACGTGAGAGTTACCGCAACTGCCGTGGGTTCTGTTAACCTTGTTTTGCTCAGTGGGCTTGTAATTGAACCTTTTGATGTGTTTTGCGTACCTGTTTTCATCAGGAATATTATTTCAATATCTCTTCTTAAAAAGGAAGGTTATTATTTTAATATTAAAAACGGGTTTTTTAATATTATGCGCAACAACATGTTTTATGGCAATGCTCACACTGTTGGAGGTTTATACATACTGAATATGCAAAACTCGAGATCCAACATGCTCTATAATATAAATGCTAAGAGGTTTAAAGCTAATGATTTAGACCAAACTCTAATCTAGCATTATCGTCTAGGTCACATAAATAAGTCAGTTCGAATACCGAACGATTGATAGATGCGAAGCTTGTTTAATGGGCAAGATGACTAAAGCGCCTTTAACTGGTTTAGGTGAGAGGGTAGGTGATCTATTGGGTCTAATACATTTAAACGTATGTGGACCAAATAAGACACCAGCTAGAGGTGGTTTAGGCTACTTTATCACGTTTACTGATGATTTCAGTAGATATGGTTATGTCTATCTCATAAGACATAAGTCCGAAGCCTTTGATAAATTCAAGGAGTCTAGGACTGAAGTAGAAAACCAACTCGGAAAAAGTATCACGTTACTCCGTTCTGATCGGGGTGGAGAATACTTATCCGAAGAGTTTATTAGTCATCTTACAAAAAGTGGAATACTATCTCAGTGGACTCCGCCAGGAACACCGCAACTCAACGGTGTGTCCGAGCGAAGGAATCGGACATTGTTGGATATGGTTCAATCGATGTTAAGTCTCACTGATCTCCCGATCTCCTTCTGGGGTTACGCTCTGCAAACGGCCGGATTCATAATCGAGGTGGGACAATCTTGGAGAAGTAATTTATTTCCAAGACAGTCAGTGGGAGGGCTGTTCATCTTATTGAGTTCTAGATGAGATGGTCACTCGGGAACCACTGGACTACCCACCAGAAGTAGTCGTTGAGCAAGAACCAATAGCTACAGTTAATAAGGACGAAACCGACTCTGGGAAATGGCTAGAAGCCATGAGGGAAGAAATTCAATCCATGTCAGATAATCAAGTGTGGGACTTGGTGGATCAAACCCCTAACGTAAAAGTCATCGGGTGTAAATGGATCTTTAAAATAAAGAAGGACATGGATGGAAAACCTCAGACCAATAAAGCAAGACTGGTAGCAAAAGGTTATAGGCAAGTCCACGGAATTGACTATGAAGAGACCTTTTTCTCTAGTAGCTATGGTCAAATCTATCCGCATTCTACTTGTCGTAGCAACTATGCGATATGGAAAATGGATGTCAAAACCTCCTTCTTTAACGGGAGGTTAGCTGATGACGTTTAAATGTCCCAGCCTGAGGGTTTTGAGGATCCTAAGAATAAAGGAAAGATTTGGAAGTTGCTCAAATCAATTTATGGTTTGAAGCAAGCATCTCGAAGTTGGAATCAACGTTTTGATGAAGTTGTGAAACAGTTTGGCTTCATCAAGAACAATGACGAACCTTGCGTATATAAAAGGGAAGATGGGAGCAAAATAGTCTTCTTGGTGTTTTATGTTGTTGACATATTGCTCATTGAAAACAACGTCCCTACCTTGCTCTTAACAAAGACTTGGTTAGGTGAGTGTTTTGAAATGAAGGACTTAGGCGAGGCCTCTTGCATCTTGGGGATCAAGATATATAGAGACCGTGCCAAGCGGGTCTTGGGCTTAAGTCAAAGCACCTACATAGACAAAGTGTTGAGAAGATTCTCGATGCAAGATTCAAAGAAAGGACTGCTGCCCATGCGTCATGGCATGAAGCTAAGCAAGAAGTAGTGTGCTGAGACACCTGCAGAGCTAGCAAGAATGAATGAGATCCCATATACTTCGGCTATAGGGTCCATAATGTATGCCATGATATATACGAGACCGGATGTCTCGTTTGCCCTAACCTGTACCAGTAGACATCAGTCCAAACCCGGTAAGGAACATTGCATTGCCGTCAAGGCAATTCTCAATTATGAGAAAAACCAAAGACGCTTTTCTTGTATACGGGGGAAGAAATGATGATCTAGTCGTCAAAGGATATGTCGACGCTAGTTTTTCCAGACAGACCCCGATGACTTTAAAAGTCAGTTGGGTTATATGTTTATGTTGAACGGTATGGCTTTCAGCTGAAAAGCAAGAAGCAGGACACCATTGCCGACTCTACTACAGAAGCTGAGTACATTGCCGCATCTGAAGCGGCAAAAGAGGCTGTATGGATCAGGAGTTTCATGGCTGGGTTAGGTGTAATTAAAAACCCATCTAACCCAGTAGACTTATATTGTGACAACAACGGGGCCATTGCGCAAGCTAAGGCACCCAGGGCACATGACAGATCCAAACATGTACTCAGGAAGTATCACATCATCCGCGACATTGTTGCTAGAGGTGACGTGAAGATCCACTACGTTGCATCTGATGATAACACAGCCGACCCCTTGACCAAGGCTCTTCCTCGAGCAAAACATGATAAACATGTTAGGTTAATGGGTATAGACTGGGATTTAGATTGGAACTAGGGGCAAGTGGGAGATTGATAGCATTTGTGCCCTAGTCCAATTGCTATTAGCCTGTAAACGTCTATGTACATTATCATCGTTTGTAACATATATATAAAACGGCTTTGTATTACTTATGTGTTGAAGTAATATGTTAAGCATGATTTGATTTATGACCACTAAAGTAGTAGAACCATAAATCTGTACGGATCACACTTAACGAGTCCCTGGTCAAAATATGCGTCCTTAGAAGCGACCAGTATGAGGATGGTTCTTAATGACGTAGTTCTACTTGTCATAGGGATGAGGGATCCCGGAATCATATCATAGATATCATGAGGTGATTGATATCGGACGACCCGCATTGAATAGTGTTTTCATAGATTAAGCCATGAACATATTCAAATGCGATAGCTTGTCACGACATCCTTAGACCAAGGAGTCTTTGTGATCACTATGCAATGAACGTACGGCTTTAACTTGCGCCTAACGCTTTCTGTGACAGGATTGCTATAAAGGGCATGATTGGGTGGCGGAATGAGTTGCATGAGGAACACGAAAGACGGCTAAGGGATTTATCCCTCACACTACGGTATCGGAAAGATATCCGTTAAAATGGCCTCTTGATGGAGACTGACTGAGAGTAAGAGCATTGCCCTGCCGATGATACGGGTTATCAGTTCTCAGCCATCTCGCATATCAAGTAACAATAATTGATTAAACAAGGGTGACGACTCTATGCCTTGTGATCAATCGGGATATCTAGAGATAATAGGATAGTGACTTGTACGCACAAGGTTAAGTCGAATCATCGATCATCATGCACCTTGGGTAATCATAACGTCTTACTAGAGACCACTTATGATGGATCGGTCAAGAGCGATCTTTTGCGCCGATCTGCCAACGGTTGCATGAGCCTAAAGGGTCACACACATTTAAGACGAATAACTTGAGACAAGGAAACCTTAACGTTTCTTGAGGAGCAATACATGGATAAAACTGGAGGTTTTTTGCCATGGGTTCGGTTTGAGAGAATAATTAGCGAATCGAGAAAACTGAGTTTTTTTGTCGATGTCGCGTCGGACTTTGTTTGATAAGTAACGACAAAAAGGGTCGGGCGAGACCACAAGGGCGAGCCCATTGGGCTCGGCCCATGAGGTCTCATGGCCGGCCCAAACAAGGGCCCATTAAGGGCCCAATAAGCCCTCTTGGCCGGCCCACATGGTGGGTCCATGTGTGGGGGCCACACAACACCATGCTTAGTTGGTGATTGTGGATTAAGAGGTGAGTGATTTAAGGGGTATGGGTTAAAGCACCTTTAAGCCCATACCAATCACCTTTTGACCCATGCTCATGAGATTGATGAAGTAGAGAAATATCAAATGGGATTCAAGACACAACACACTCTCATCAATCCTACAACTCTCACAACTCTCTCTCTCTCCTCTCTCTGCTCTTTTATTCTTCATTTAATTGTTCTAGTAGGCAATTAAGTGAAGGATCTTCAAGATCATCCCCTTGGTGTTTGCTTGCTCTAGAGAAGAAGATCCGAAAGTTCTTCTTTATCGATTCAACAAAGACTAAATGCAAAATGGAGAAACTGTCCAGATTGTCCAGTTCCGGCGACCGACAATGCGTGCGCCATAGCCGCTTCCTCTGAGCTCCGATTGACCTGAAACTGGCGGAGTTGGAAAGATAAGTCCAAGGGCTACAACTTTTCTGAAATACTGATTTTCCAAAAGAGCGCTGGTTTGGGAGATACAAGGCTGAGAAGCAGACTGGTCCGCAGAGTCTGTCCAGCGAGACGGGAAAAATGTTTTGCTCCAGACGGAGGTCTTCTCTTCCGAACTGGGTTCGGAGCAAAACACAAAAGATGTAGGGAATTGGCTGAGGTTTAATCTCCAAACTTGGTAGTCGATCTTGCGCAGGTTAGGGGCGGTTTATAGGTTGCTTCCGCTGCCATGAACGTAATTAGGATGCCCCGGAACCCAACACCTACAACTTTAGGTGAGTTCCTAAACAAATATTTTGATCAAGATGGACAATACCAGAGAAGGAGGATCCATCAATCGACCACATGTTCTAGATGGAAGTAACTACGACTATTGGAAGGCTCGGATGTGTGTCTTCATGAAGTCCCTTGACAACAAAACATGGAAGGTTGTAAGCAATGGTTAGAATGCCCCACAACTCAGTGACAATGATGGTAACCCTATCGGTCCAAAACCAGAAAAAGACTGGACTGATGACGAAGACGAGGAATCACTGGGAAACTCTCGAGCTCTGAATGCTATTTTCAACGGTGTTGACAAGAACGTATTCAGACTAATCAACATATGCACAACTGCCAAATGCGCATGGGATATCCTGGCTGTAGCATATGAAGGAACAACCAAGGTTCGAGAACAAAACTGCAATACTTGACAACCAACTTCGAAGCCCTTATCATGAAAGAGGACGAATCAATCGCAGAATTCAATGTTCGTATTCATGATCTAGCCAATGAATCCTATTCTCTGGGAGAACAATTGTCTGATGAAAAACTGGTTAGAAAAACCCTGCGTGCTCTTAGCCCTAGATTTAAGATGAAGATCACCGCAATAGAGGAAGTCTATGACCTCAAGATCTTAAAATTCGATGAACTGATGGGATTTCTGATGAACTATGAGTTATGTATGCCCAATGTCGACAAAAAGATAAAGGAGTTGCTTTCAAAAGCACAACACACAAGCAACCAGAATATGAGGATTCTGACTCTGAAGAAAACATTGATGCTACAATGGCCCTTCTCATAAAAAATTACAACAAAGTCATGAGAAGATTCAGTCGAATGGGCGGACGGAATGTCACAACAAATGCCAGAAACAAAGCTCCACAAAAAGCTCAAACAGGAGGAAGTCTTGACAGACCAAACAGAAGTGGAGAAGAAAACAACAAGAACAAAGGACCTCAGTGTCATGAATGTGAAGGATTCGGTCATCTTCGCAGAGAATGTCCAAATTTCCTCAAACAGCAAAAACGAGGTTATAATGCTACCCTATCAGATAATGACAATGAAGATAGTGGTGCTGAATGTAGGGTTTTGGAGCGTTCTAGATCGTCGAGATAGCGGAAGCATTATAAGAAAATCTACTCCAAACCTTGTCCAAAAACATAAACCATTAAATCCCAAAGCAAAATCTATTCCACAAGATATTTACCTTTAAGTCTTGTTGAATCGATAAAGAAGAACTTTCGGATCTTCTTCTCTAAAGCAAGTCCACACCAAGGGGATGATCTTGATGATCCTTCACTTAATTGCCTACTAGAACAATTAAATGAAGAACAAGAGAGCAAGATTGACGAGAGAGAGAGAGGTGGCCGGCAACTAGAGAGAGAAGAGAGAGCTTGTGAGTTTTTTTTTGTGTGGCCCCCACACATGGACCCACCATGTGGGCCGGTCAAGAGGGCTTGTTGGGCCCTTGTTTGGGCCGGCCATGAGGCCTCATGGGCAGAGCCTAACGGGCTCGCCCGTGTGGTCTCGTGCCGTGTCCAAAAGTCGCCCGACCCTTTTGTTGTTACTTATCCAACAAAGTCCGACGCGACATCGACGAAAAACTCAGTTTTCTCGATTCGCTAATTATTCTCTCAAACCGAACCCATGGCTCAAAACCCCCAGTTTTGTCCATGTATTGCTCTTCAAGAAACGTCAAGGTTTCCTTGTCTCAAGTTATCCGTCTTGAATGTGTGTGACCCTCTAGGCTCATGCCACCGTTGGCAGATCGGCGCATAAGATCGCTCTTGCCCGATCCATCATAAGTGGTCTCTAGTAAGACGTTATGATTACCCAAGGTGCATAACGATCGATGATTCGACTTAACCTTGTGCGTACAAGTCACTATCCTATTATCTCTAGATATCCCGATTGATCACAAGGCATAGAGTCGTCACCCTTGTTTAATCAATCATTGTTACTTGATATGCGAGATGGCTGAGAACTGATAACCCGTATCACTGGCATGGCCATGCTCTTATTCTCAGTCAGTCTCGATCAAGAGGCCTTTTAACGGATATCTTTCCCATACCGTAGTATGAGGGATAAATCCCTTAGCCGTCTTTCGTGTCACTCATGCAACCTGTTCCGCCACCCAATCATGCCCGTTATTACAATCCTGTCACATAAAGCGTTAGGCGCATGTTAAAGCCGCACGTTCGTTGCATAGTGATCACAAAGACTCCTCGGTCTAAGGATGTCGTGACAAGCTAACGCATTTTAATATGTTCATGGCTTAATCTATGAAAACACTATTCAAAGCGGGTCGTCTGATATCAATCACCTCATGATATCTATGATATGATTCCGGGATTCCTCATCCCTATGACAAGTAGAACTACGTCATTAAGAACCATCCTCATACTGGTCGCTTCTAAGGAAGCATGTTTTGACCAGGGACTCGTTAAGTGTGAACCGTACAGATTTATGGTTCTACTACTTTAGTGGTCATAAATCAGATCATGATTAACATATTACTTCAACACATAGACGTTTTATATATATATATTACAAACGATGATAATGTACATAGACGTTTACAGGCTAATAGCAATTGGACTAGGGCACAAATGCTATCAATCTCCCACTTTCCTCTAGTTCCAATCTAAGTCCCAGTCTATACCCATTGACCTAACATGTTTATCATGTTTTGCTTGTGGAAGAGCTTTGGTCAAGGGGTCGGCTGTGTTATCATCAGTTGCAACGTAGTGGATCTTCACGTCACCTCTAGCAACAATGTCATGGATGATATGATACTTTCTGAGTACATGTTTGGATCTGTCATGTGCCCTGGGTTCCTTAGCTTGCGCAATAGCCCCGGTGTTGTCACAATATAAGTTTATTGGGTTACATGGGTTTTTAATTACACCTAACCCAGCCATGAAACTCTTGATCCATACAACCTCTTTTGCTGCTTCAGATGCGGCAATGTACTCAGCTTCGGTCGTAGAGCCGGCAATGGTGTCCTGCTTCTTGCTTTTCCAGCTGAATGCTCCACCGTTCAACGTAAACACATATCCCAACTGACTCTTAAAGTCATCGGGGTCTGCCTGGAAACTAGCGTCGACATATCCTTTGACGACTAGATCATCATTTCTCCCCCCGTATACAAGAAAAGCGTCTTTGGTTTTTCTCAAATATTTGAGAATCGCCTTGACGGCAATCCAGTGTGCCTCACCGGGTTTGGATTGATGTCTACTGGTACAGCTCAGGGCAAACGAGACATCCGGTCACGTACATATCATGGCATACATTATGGATCCTATAGCCGAAGCATATGGGATCTCATTCATTCTTTCTAGCTCTGCAGGTGACTCAGCACACTGCTTCTTGCTAAGCTTCACGCCATGACGCATGGGAAACAATCCTTTCTTTGAATCTTGCATTGAGAATCGTCTCAACACTTTGTCTATGTAGGTGCTTTGACTTAAGCCCAAGACCCGCTTGGCACGGTCTCTATCTATCTTGATCCCCAAGATGTAAGAGGCCTCGCCTAAGTCCTTCATTGCGAAACACTCACCTAACCAAGTCTTTGTTAAGAGCAAGGTAGGGACGTCGTTTCCAATGAGCAGTATGTCATCAACATAAAGCACCAAGAAGACTACTTTGCTCCCATCTGCCTTTTTATATACGCAAGGTTCATCATCGTTCTTGATGAAGCCAAACTGTTTCACAACTTCATCAAAACGCTGATTCCAACTCCGAGATGCTTGCTTCAAACCATAGATTGATTTGAGCAACTTGCAAATCTTTTCCTTATTCTTTGGATCCTCAAAACCCTCAGGCTGGGACATATAAACGTCCTCAGCTAACCTCCCGTAGAGGAAAGCGGTTTTGACGTCCATTTGACATATCTCATAGTCATGATACGCTGCTACGGCAAGTAGAATGCGGATAGATTTGACCATAGCTACTGGAGAAAAGGTCTCTTCATAGTCAATTCCGTGGATTTGCCTATAACCTTTTGCTACCAGTCTTGCTTTATAGGTCTGAGGCTTGCCATCCATGTCTATCTTTATTTTAAAGATCCATTTACACCCAATGAATTTTACGTCCGGGGTATGTTCCACCAAGTCCCACACTTGATTATCTGACATGGATTGCATTTCTTCCCTCATGGCTTCCAGCCATTTCTTAGAGTCGGTTCCGTCCAAGGCCTCTCGAAAGGTAGCTGGATCATTGTCCACTAATACTAAACCATCACCTCCAGTTACTATGAAACCTTATCTGACAGGTGCATGACTTATCCTTTCAGACCGCCTCGGACCATCCTCATTAACTGTAGCTATTGGTTCTTGCTCAACGACCACTTCTGGCTCTACTTCTTCTAGTGGGTCGTGCAGTGGTTCCCGAGTGACCATCTCATCTAGAACTTCATCAAGATGAACAGCCCTTCCACTGACTGTCTTGGAAATGAACTCCTTTTCCAAGAATGTCCCACCTCGAGCGACAAAAACTTTATTTTCGCTCGGTTTGTAGAAGTAGTATCCTTTTGTTTCTTTTGGATATCCGACGAAAGTACACTTATCTGATCTCGGTTCGAGCTTGGTTGCAAGCAACCGTTTTACATAAGCCTCGCAACCCCCAGATTTTTAGGAAGGACAAAACGGGTTCCTTCCCGTACCATTTCTCGAATGATGTCCCTTCCACTACTTTCGACGGAGCCCTGTTTATTATGAATGCGGTCTTTTGCAGAGCATAACCCCAAAAGGAGATCGGGAGATCAGTGAGACTTAACATCGACTGAACCATATCCGACAATGTCCGATTCCTCCGCTCGGACACACCATTAAGTTACGGTGTTCCTAGCGGAGTCCACTGAGATAGTAGTCCACCTTCAGTAAGATAACTAAGAAACTCCTCGGATAAGTATTCTCCACCCCGATTAGAACGGAGTGCCTTGATACTCTTTCCGAGTTGGTTTTCTACTTCAGTCCTAAACTCTTTGAATTTATCAAACGCTTCGGACTTATGTCTCATGAGATAGACATAACCATATCTACTGAAATCGTCAGTAAATGTGATAAAGTAGCCTAAACCACCTCTGGCTGGTGTACTCATTGGTCCACATAAGTCTGAATGTATTAGACCCAATAGATCACCTGCCCTTTCACCTAAACCAGTGAAGGGCGCTTTAGTCATCTTGCCCATTAAACAAGCTTCGCATCTATCAATCGTTTTTAATTCGAATTGACTTAGAAGTCCGCGCTTATGAAGCGCTGAGATGCCTTTCTCATTTATGTGACCTAGACGACAATGCCAGATAAGAGTTTGGTCTAAATCATTAGCTTTAAATCTCTTAGCATTTATATTATAGAGCATGTTGGATCTCGGGTTTTGCATATTCAATATGTATAAACCTCCAACAGTGTGAGCATTGCCATAAAACATGTTGTTGCGCATAATATTAAAAAACCCGTTCTTAATATTAAAATATTAACCTTCCATTTCAAGAAGAGAAATTGAAATAATATTCCTGCTAAAAGAAGGTACGCAAAACACATTTTGAAGTTCAATTACAAGCCCACTGGGCAAAACAAGGTTAACAGAACCCACGGCAGTTGCGGCAACTCTGGTATTGTTCCCAACTCTTAGGTCCACCTTGCTTTCCCCATATCTCTTCTACTGTGTAACACCTGCATATCCGCACAGACATGAGACTCAGCTCCAGTGTCTGGTACCCAGGTATTTATCGTAGAAAGATATAGCTCTAATGGAATACCTGATGAAGTAGCGGCCCCACCGCCCTTCTTCTGATCCTCCTTCAGCTGCTGACAGTCTTTCTTCCAATGACCTGGCTTTTGGCAGTAGAAACAGACCGACTCCTTTGCCTTCACTTTGCCTTGTACGGGCATGGAATGTCTAGGAACAAATGGTCGTCTGTTCTTTGCTGCCAGTTGCTTTGGGCCTTTACCCTTGCACCCACCAGCTTTGAAGCTGGGTCCCTTCTTGACCATAAAAACATTTTTGGGCGAACTGCCCCTTATGCTCTTCTCGGCAGTCACTAGAATGCTGTGGAACTCCGACGCGGTCTTGTCCATATTATGCATGCGATAGTTCATGACGAACCCACCATATGCATGAGGAAGGGATTGCAGAATAAAATCGGCAGCCATTTCCTTTTCCATAGACATACCGATACTAGTCATATGGTCGAAATGTCCCTTCATACGTAGGACGTGTGGACCTACGGAGCTGCCTGCTGACATTTTGCAGGAAATGAGTTCTCGGAGAACAGTGTAATTTTCAATACGTACTTTCTCTTTGAACATATCCTTGATCTGTGTAAACATTGCAAACGGATCATGGGATAACTCCATAAACTGCTTCTGGAGGTCTGCCTCCATGCAGCCCAGCATGACACACACAACGTCGATAGAGTCGCTAAGGTGTTTCTGGTACGCATCCTTAACGACCCTCGTTGCGTTGGCAGCTGGCTTTACCGGGATAGCCTTATCAAGGACGTACTCCCTGCGTTCCAACTTTAACACAAGTCGTAAATTCCTGTCCCAGTCCAGATAATTTGTCCCATTGAGTTTACACTTTTCGAGTATAGTCCTCAACGATAAATTAGACGAGTTTGTTGAATTACTAGCCATTTCTACACGAAAAAAGTAAATTTAATCAGAAAAGTTGAATAAATTTACGAAGATCCGAATTAAACACCAACCATCCGATTCTAAGGTTTAGAACCTTTAAACCAAGATCCCTTATTCGTCATTTGAAGTGCGCTAAGGCGCACCGCTCCAATTGACTTATTTAGGTAGGACGTCCGTCCAATTACAACCCGTGTAACTCTTGGTCAGGGTATGTGCATAAAACACACGGCTTACCCTTCCGATGCCCCAGCTCGACCTCAGGCCAAGAATCGTGGTCGAGTCAACCAACCTTCACTAACGAGTTAACTTTGTGCAGATGCTCCGCTAAGGCGCACGATATCCCACAAAGTTTACCATTCCCATCTAGAACCCATTCGATCGATGCTCCGCTAAGGCGCACGACACCGATAAAATGTTTCTACATGGGTGTGAATTTGGGTGTCATCTCACTTGACTCAAATTATCTTGTAAATTGGTTGTGCTTAATAATTCGAAAGTATTTGACACAATTACGAACCCATCATCAACAACCCGTGTTGTGACGTTTCTAATTGTGATCATGGTCGAGAGTTCGAAAACAGCAGATTTGCAAAATTCTGCAACTCAGAAGGAATAGCCCATGAGTTCTCGGCACCGATCACTCCCCAACAGAATGGCATTGTTGAGCGCAAAAACAGGACTCTACAGGAGATGGCTAGAGTTATGATGCTGGCCAAGGACATACCAACTCACTTCTGGGCAGAAGCACTTAACACTGCTTGCCATATCCACAATCGAGTCACTCTCCGACCAGGTATGTCAGTAACTCATTATGAAATATGGAGGAGGAGAAAGCCAAATGTTAAGTACTTCCATATATTTGGATCCACTTGTTATATTCTGGCTGATAGAGAACCTCATCAGAAACTTGATCCAAAGAGTGATGAAGGCATCTTCCTTGGCTACTCAAGGAATAGTCGCGTGTTCCGGGTCTTCAACAAACGGACCAAGACTATGATGGAATCAATCAATGTTGTTGTTGATGATGACTGTGAAGGTGCCCCAGATGATGCGACAGACGAAAAAAGAGCCTATCCAAACACTGTACGGAAGGATGCTATTGCTGATGCCAGTAAAGATGCTAGTAATAAGTCAGAAGAATATGATGCTAGTCCAAGTGTCAATAACAATGAGACAGTTCCTGAAACCAGCAACAAGAACCCCTCACGAAGAATCCAGGCTAATCATCCTAACTATGGAGTAATTGGAGACCTAAATGAAGGCATACGGACTCGGACAAAAACTCCGATGAACTACAACGAGATGATAGATAATATATCCTTCGTTTCAAAGATTGAACCCGAAAATATCAATGAAGCCATCAATGATTAGTATTGGGTCAATGCTATGCAAGAGGAACTGATTCAATTTGAGAAGAACTAGTTGTGGGAACTGGTGCCCAAGCCAAGTGAAGGAAATATCATTGGCACAAAATGGATCTTCAAAAATAAGTCCAATGAGCTTGGTAAAATCACTCGCAACAAAGCAAGGTTAGTTGCTCAAGGGTACACTCAAATTGAGGGAGTCGAGTTCGATGAGACCTTTGCTCTTGTAGCAAGACTTGAAGCAATCAGACTCCTACTAGGTTTATCATGCCATCTACAGATTAAGCTTTACCAGGTGGATGTCAAAAGTGCTTTCCTGAATGGAGATCTCAACGAAGAAGTGTATGTGTCACAACCTAAAGGATTTGTTGATCCTCACTCCCCTGATCACGTGTATAAACTTAAGAAGGCCCTCTACGGATTGAAACAAGCACCAAGGGCTTGGTATGAAAGGCTCACAAAATTTCTGATTCAAAGCGGCTACACTAGAGGGGGTGTCGACAAGACTCTATTTGTGAAGAATGAGGACAAAAATCTGATGATAGCCCAAATATATGTCGATGACATTATCTTTGGAGGGATGTCAAGAAAGATGGTAGAGCAATTTATCCAACAAATGCAATCAGAATTTGAGATGAGCATGGTGGGAGAGCTTACCTATTTCCTAGGCTTCCAAATCAAACAGCTAAAAGATAGCATCTTCATCTCTTAAAGCAAATATGCGAAGAATATTGTCAAACAATTTGGACTAGAGAAAGCTTCACATAAACGGACACAAGCAGCTACACATATCAAGCTAACTAAAGATGATCCAGGAGAAGCCGTCGACCAACATCTGTATAAAAGCATTATTGGTAGTCTTCTCTACCTTACTGCCAGTTGACCTGACATTGCCTACTATGTTAGAGTATGTGCACGATATCAAGCTAATCCTGAGGTTAGTCATCTATCCCAAGCTAAAAGAATTATTAGATATATCTCTGGGACTACAGACTTGGGTTTACTATACTCATTCGACACATTCTTTACCTGATAGCATTTTGTGCCCTAGTCCAATTGCTAGTAGCCTGTAAACGTCTATGTACATTATCATCGTTTGTAATATATACAAAACGGCTTTGTATTACTTATGTGTTAAAGTAATATGTTAAGCATGGTCTGATTTATGACCACTAAAGTAGTAGAACCATAAATCTGTACGGATCACACTTAACGAGTCCCTGGTAAATATATGCTTCCATAGAAGCGACCAGTATGAGGATGGTTCTTAATGACGTAGTTCTACTTGTCATAGGGATGAGGGATCCCGGAATAATATCATAGATATCATGAGGTGATTGATATCGGACGACTCGCTTTGAATAGTGTTTTCATAGATTAAGCCATGAACATATTCAAATGCGATAGCTTGTCACGATATCCTTAGACCGAGGAGTCTTTGTGATCACTATGCAATGTACGTGTGGCTTTAACTTGCGCCTAACGCTTTCCGTAGCAGGATTGCAATAACGGGCATGATTGGGTGGCGGAACAGGTTTCATGAGTGACACGAAAAACGGCTAAGGGATTTATCCCTCATACTACGGTATGGGAAAGATATCCGTTAAAGGCCTCTTGATCGAGATTAACTGAGAGTAAGAGCATGGCCATGCCGGTGATACGGATTATCAATTCTCAGCCATCTCACATATCAAGTAACAATGATTGATTAAACAAGGGTGACGACTCTATGCCTTGTGATCAATCGGGATATCTAGAGATAATAGGATAGTGACTTGTACGCACAAGTTTAAGTCGAATCATCGATCGTCATGCACCTTGGGTAATCATAACGTCTTACTAGAGGCCCCTTATGATGGATCGGGCAAGAGAGATCTTTTGCGCCGATCTGCCAACGGTGGCATGAGCCTGAAGGGTCACACGCATTCAAGACGGATAACTTGAGACAAGGAAACCATAACGTTTCTTGAGGAGCAATACATGGACAAAACTGGAGGTTTTGTGCCATGGGTTCGGTTTGAGAGAATAATTAGCGAATCGAGAAAACTGAGTTTTTTCGTCGATGTCGCGTTGGACTTTGTTTGATAAGCAACGACAAAAATGGTCGGGCGACTTTTGGACACAGCACGAAACCACATGGGTGAGCCCATTGGGCTCGGCCCATGAGGTCTCATGGCTGGCCCAACAAGGGCCCATTATGGCCCAATAACCCTCATATGGCCGGCCCACATTTGTGGGTCCAAGAGTGGGGGCCGCACAACACCATGCTTAGTTGGTGGTTGTGGATTAAGAGGTGAGTGATTTAAAGGGTATGGGTTAAAAGCACCTTTAAGCCCATAACAATCACTTTAGAACCATACTTATGAGTTGGAGGATGAATTGAAATATCTTATATTGATTCATTACACAAATTATCACACAACTCACAAGAACTCCCTCTCTTTCTCTCTAGTGGCCGGCCAAGCTTTCTCTCTCCTCCATCTTGCTCTCTTGTTCTTCATTTAATTGTTCTAGTAGGCAATTAAGTGAAGGATCTTCAAGATCATCCCCTTGGTGTGGACTTGCTTTAGAGAAGAAGATCCGAAAGTTCTTCTTTATCGATTCAACAAGACTTAAAGGTAAATATCTCGTGGAATAGATTTTGCCTTGGGATTTAACGGTTTATGTTCTTGGACAAAGGTTTGGAGTAGATTTTATTAAACGCTTCCGCTATCTCGATGATCTAGAACGCTCCAAAACCCTACACTACCCTGGTGGGGTATTGTGATGCGGATTGGGCTTGAAACACAGTAGATAGGAAGAGCACATCTGGAGGCTGCTTCTTCCTTGGCAATAACCTCATATCATGGTTTAGTGAAGAGCAAAATTGTGTTGCCTTGTCCACTGCTGAGTCTGAGTATATCGCTGCCGGGAGTAGCTGCACACAATTACTATGGATGAAGCAGATGTTAGTCGAATACAATGTCAGACAAGAAGCCATGACTTTGTATTGTGACAATGTCAGTGCAATCAACATCTCTAAAAATCCAGTTTAACACAACAAAACCAAGCATATTGACATTAGACACCACTTCATTCGCGAGCTGGTCGAAGACAAGAAGATCATCCTAGAGCACATCCATATAGAGAAGCAACTTGCTGACATTTTTACGAAGCCATTAGATGCTTGCAGATTCGAGTACCTCAAGACGTCACTCGGTCTCTGCACCATCAACAAGTAATAGAAGTTGCAAAATGGTTGAGAGGAGTTGGTTGGTACCTCTTCATGAACCGGTCCAAAATCCCAACACATGCCATTGGGCCAAGCATGCCAAAAGCCCATATAAAAAGAGGAAAGGTCGCGAGATACGCTATGTTACCTACAGATTTGATTTGAATTGATTTTTCAAAAACAAAACCTAGTCTGCCTCATTCTTGCCTTCGCTCTCATCTCCCACACCTCTCAAACCCTATGACAAAAACTTCACCACTCACACAAAAATAGTGAAAACAAGGAGCACTCTTGCGCCAAAGAAAGCCACTGACAGTCGACAAACCAAACCCAAGAAGGCCAAGGCAAAAAGCTCCAAAAGCAGCAATCTCAGCACCAACAAACATGGGGTCCGAATCAAAGGACTAAAGCCACAGAAGAATGCCGAGGGATCCTCTAGAGAAATCCCACCGGAAGAAGCACCAATACCCGTCTTTTCCCGAGTTCCCAAAAGGACTTGAACCGGAAGCTCTGCATTCTCCATGACGGATCTGACATGGCCAGAACGGGGGACTGATCTTGACCAAGGAAGTCGAGAAGCTTCCATGCAGATTATTCCTGTTCCAGTATCAGTAAGATTCCCAGGTATCGATTCTTCCCTTGTATCGAATACTGATATCTCTAGAAATAGTGACCTGTTAGAGTCGCTACTGGAAAATCAAGACCCTCCTCAAGAAGGTGTGGTCAAGGAACTGATAAATCCTGAAGGAGAAAAGAATGACTTGACCCCGGTCAGTCATGGGTTAAAACAGATTGCTGAAGGAGAAGGGGAAGAAGAAGGTGTGAAAGATGTCATTCCTGAACACACAGATGAGGCTGTGGTAGGAGAAGAAGAAGTTGCTGACTCGGAAGAAGCCGAGGAAGAATCTGAGAAAAAAGAGACCAGAGACGGGGATACTGATCTGGTAGGAGTAGAGAAGGAAAACAGTGCCGCAGCTAATGTCATAGAAGAAGCACCTCTAGATGTGTGAGGAGATATCACAGAAAATGCCACTGAGACAGCACACACAATGCTGTCGTCCCTGAAAAAGAAGGTATTAGAAGAGAATGAAAGTCAAAGAGACTCAAAGAGACCAAGAAGAGGAAGGAGGTAAAAGATGCTGGAGGCCCCAGCAAGAAGAAGAAGAAGTTGTCTGCCAAAGAAAAAGGAAAGAAAGTTTTCTCCTAAAGGAGATTGGTTGATGAAGAAACTGATGACGATATAGAGGAGGTTACAGTAAAGGAAGCAAAGAAGGCAGGAAGCCAGAAGCCGGTCAAGAACACCCCAAGTTTTCCGTATGACAATGTGTCATTTCACTCTGCTGCTAGTGCACAAAGATTGAAATTTGTGTTCCAGAGGACGGCATATCCCGAGAAGACCCTGTCCTCAGAGATTCTGGGACTGGAAGCCATTGTCAAGCTCCTGAAACAGGTAGAACTCATGAAAACCGTCACTGACATAGGTAATCACTATCCTCTGTTGGATTTGGTACTCAGGATGATCCGGATTGTGAGAAGATATATGTCAGAGGCCTACGCTTCGACATTTCCTCTAACATCATTAATGCCTTCCTGGGGAGGAAGTGTGTCCGTTCTGTGCCACCACCTGACCTGAACAAGGTCCTCAAAGAGATTATTGGTGACAAAAGCAGAATGTGGCCTACCAAGGGCACTGTGGCAACCTCGGACCTCACATCCAAGTACTCCATCCTATTTCGTATCGGAGGAGCGAACTGGGCTCCCTCCACACATGCATCCTCCATCAAACAAGAGCTGGCAATACTCATCTTCCAAATAGGTACTGGCTCCACTCTTGACTTTGGCCAGTTTGTTATTGACCATCTGATTAGACATGCCAGATCACAAGCAGTGAAGATACCTATTGCTTTTCCCTCCCTTATCTTTGAGTTACTAGTGCACCAACACCCTGGCATATTGAAAACAACCGATAAGGCTGGCAAACGCGGAGGAATGATTGTGGTGAGCCACAAGCTGTTCGAGGGCAAGCATGCTCCTGATCTTGTCAAGACAGAAGCCAAGCAGACCAAGGCGAAAACCAGTCGAGCCACCAGTGCTGCCCCTCCAATTGAGACCACCAGCAGGGATGCAATCATGCTTGAAAGAGAGATAGCAGTTCTTGATGAGGACATCGTCAACCTAAAGATGACGCTGAAGCATCTTTCCCAGCGAAGATCTCACTGTGCCAACCTTCTGAAGTCAATGCCTCCTCTAGACTCGGAATACGATCATTCCTCCTCTCTACCCGATGCTACTGAAGAAACTCATCAAGATGCCTCTACCGAGGCTATAGAAGAAGAGACTGCTAGTTACAGCAGCAGTTCTATTTGATTTTAAGTAATTTTTGGTTTCTGTACAAACTGAACAACTTTTAATATGTATTTGTTTTGAACACTATTTCATACGTATTCTCGACTGCTGATCGAGGATATGTGTGAGTTAAGTTTGCGTTTTTCTTATTACCCTGATTGTTCGAAATATTTGTTTAAGTTTAGCTCTTTTTAAGCCAACAAGGGGGAGCAAGATGTAATGTAAGACGACGCGATGGTACGCGAAACGCAAGAAACGCGAACTGATGACTGTCGATCGATTGCAAGCAAAAGATGAAAAAGAATGCGACGAAGAATGCGACGAATATTGCTGACCTTAAAAATAGTTAAAGGGGGAGATTGTAGTTACGACGGTTTTGGTGATTGGCTTATTTTTAAGGAACTAGAGAAAATGTCATAAAGAATGTTGAAGCATCATATGCGACATCTTGTGTGACATTGTTGACGGCATCTCGGCAAACATCCTGATCGACGGAAATCAGGAAAGTCCAGATTCTGCAGGAAGAACGAATACGTTTAGGAAATTCCAGAACTTCTCCGATTCTGGAAAGAAGAAAGACGGTGATTAAGAGGAAAAACATTAGGGTTAGTACTCATGCTCGATTGCTATAAAAGCTTAAGCTACCCCCCTTAGCTTTCGTGTGGTTCTTTTATTTGTTTCCTAGCAATAATTTGCAAAGCTCTTAGACGTGAAGGTTTGCGGGCTGAGAGGTTGCAGATTGTTCTATGATATTGTGTATCACCATAACTATTGAGAGTTAGGTGATTGAGGGTTTAATGATCGCGTGAGTGAAGACTGCACGCAACCACAACGTTCAACGACGACTTGAACCGACAGAGCAAGGCGATTGCTCGAAGAGTGGAATCAAGACGGAGTCTTGGATTCAGGGGGAGACCCTGAGATAGGTTACATTGTAATTAGTAGCATAAAGTATAGATCAAGGGATGGTCATAGATACTTGTATGTTCTGATGAATTACTGATAAGTGAAACCTTTCCACTAGGCTGAGAGCCCCCTAGACGTAGCTGACGTTGCACCGAACTGGGTAAACAATCCGCTGTGTCATTGTTTATTTAGCTTTATATTTACTGTCCTACATTATCTACACAAGAAGTCATACACGGTGTTATAGCTTCATACATAACATTGTGTGTGGCATCTTGCAAGACTAGCTGATCAAAATTTCAGATTTGAATATGTTCATGGCTTAATCTATGAAACATTATTTAAAGCGGGTCGTCCGATATCAATCTGTAGGGTTTTGGAGCGTTCTAGATCGTCGAGATAGCGGAAGCATTATAAGAAAATCTACTCCAAACCTTGTCCAAGAACATAAACCATTAAATCCCAAAGCAAAATCTATTCCACAAGATGTTTACCTTTAAGTCTTTGTTGAATCGATTAAAGAAGAACTTTCGGATCTTCTTCTCTAAAGCAAGTCCACACTAAGGGGATGATCTTGATGATCCTTCACTTAATTGCCTACTAGAACAATTAAATGAAGAACAAGAGACCAAGATGAAGAGGAGAGCAAGGGTGTGGCCGGCCACTATGAGAGAGAGAGAGAGAGAGAGATGTGTGAGTTGTTGTGATTATTTGAATAATGAATTAATCTCTTGTATTTCAATTCATCATCCAACTAATAAGCATAGGTCAAAAGTGATTGGTATGGGCTTAATGGTGCTTTAACCCATACCCCTTAAATCACTCACCTCTTAATCTAAAATCACCAACTAAGCACGGTGTTGTGTGGCCCCCACACATGGACACCATGTGGCCCGGCCAAGAGGGATTATTGGGCCCTTAATGGGCCCTTGTTTGGGCCGGCCATGAGACCTCATGGGCCGAGCCCAATGGACTCGCCCTTGTGGTCTCGTGTCGTGTCCAAAAATCGCCCGACCCTTTTTGTTGTTACTTATCAAACAAAGTCCGACGCGACATCGACGAAAAAACTCAGTTTTCTCGATTCGCTAATTATTCTCTCAAACCGAACCCATGGCACAAAACCTCCAGTTTTGTCCATGTATTGCTCCTCAAGAAACGTTAAGGTTTCCTTGTCTCAAGTTATCCGTCTTTAATGTGTGTGACCCTCTAGGCTCATGCCACCGTTGGCAGAGCGGCGCAAAAGATCGCTCTTGCCCGATCAATAATTAGTGGTCTCTAGTAAGACGTTATGATTACCCAAGGTGGATGAGGATCGATGATTCGACTTAACCTTGTGCGTAAAAGTCACTATCCTATTATCTCTAGATATCCCGATTGATCATAAGGCATAGAGTCGTCACCCTTGTTTAATCAATCATTGTTACTTGATATGTGAGATGGCTGAGAACTGATAACCCGTATCACTGGCATGGCCATGCTCTTATTCTCAGTCAGTCTCGATCAAGAGGCCTTTTAACGGATATCTTTCCCATACCGTAGTATGAGGGATAAATCCCTTAGCCGTCTTTCGTGTCACTCATGCAACCCGTTCCGCCACCCAATCATGGCCGTTATTGCAATCCTGTTACAGAAAGCGTTAGGCGCAAGTTAAAGCCGCACGTTCATTGCATAGTGATCACAAAGACTCCTCGGTCTAAGGATATCGTGACAAGCTATCGCATTTGAATATGTTCATGGCTTAATCTATGAAAACACTATTCAAAGCGGGTTGTCCGATATCAATCACCTCATGATATCTATGATATGATTCTGGGATCCCTCATCCCTATGACAAGTAGAACTACGTGATTAAGAACCATCCTCATACTGGTCGCTTCTAAGGAAGCATATTTTGACCAGGGACTCGTTAAGTGTGATCCGTACAGATTTATGGTTCTATTACTTTAGTGGTCATAAATCAGATCATGCTTAACATATTACTTCAACACATAAGTAATACGAAGCCGTTTTATATATATATATATATATATATATATTACAAACGATGATAATGTACATAGAAGTTTACAGGCTAATAGCAATTAGACTAGGGCACAAATACTATCAATCTCCCACTTGCCCCTAGTTCCAATCTAAGTCCCCGTCTATACCCATTAACCTAACATGTTTATCATGTTTTGCTTGTGGAAGAGCCTTGGTCAAGGGGTCGGTAGTGTTATCATCAGTTGCAACGTAGTGGATCTTCACGGCACCTCTAGCAACAATGTCGTGGATGATGTGATACTTTCTGAGTACATGTTTGGATCTGTCAAGTGCCCTGGGTTCCTTAGCTTGCGCAATAGCCCGGGTGTTGTCACAATATAAGTCTACTGGGTTAGATGGGTTTTTAATTACACCTAACCCAGCCATGAAACTCCTGATCCATACAACCTCTTTTGCCGCTTCAGATGCGACAATGTACTCAGCTTCGGTCGTAGAGTCGGCAATGGTGTCCTGCTTCTTGCTTTTCCAGCTGAATGCTCCACAGTTCAATGTAAACACATATCTCAACTTACTTTTAAAGTCATCGGGGTCTGTCTGGAAACTAGCGTCGACATATCCCTTGACGACTAAATCATCCTTTCTTGCCCCGTATACAAGAAAAGCGTCTTTGGTTTTTCTCAAATATTTGAGAATCGCCTTGACTGCCATCCTGTGTGCCTCACCGGGTTTGGATTGATGCATGGGCAGCAATCCTTTCTTTGAATCTTGCATTGAGAATCGTCTCAACACTTTGTCTATGTAGGTGCTTTGACTTAAGCCCAAGACCCGCTTGGCACGGTCTCTATATATCTTGATCCCCAAGATGTAAGAGGCCTCGCCTAACTCCTTCTTCGCGAAACACTCACCTAACCAAGTCTTTGTTAAGAGCAAGGTAGGGACGTCGTTTCCAATGAGTAGTATGTCATCAACATAAAGCACCAAGAAGACTACTTTGCTCCCATCTGCCTTTTTATATACGCAAGGTTCATCATCGTTTTTGATGAAGCCAAACTGTTTTACAACTTCATCAAAACGCTGATTCCAACTCTGAGATGCTTGCTTCAAACCATAGATTGATTTGAGCAACTTGCAAATCTTTCCTTTATTCTTTGGATCCTCAAAACCCTCAGGCTGGGACATATAAACGTCCTCAGCTAACCTCCCGTTGAGGAAGACGGTTTTGACGTCCATTTGCCATATCTCATAGTTATGATACGCTGCTACGACAAGTAGATTGTGGATAGATTTGACCATAGCTCCTGGAGAAAAGGTCTCTTCATAGTCCATTCCATGGATTTGCCTATAACCTTTTGCTACCAGTCTTGCTTTATAGGTCTGAGGTTTGCCATCCATGTCTATCTTTATTTTAAAGATCCATTTACACCCAATGACTTTTACGTCAGGGGTTTGTTCCACCAAGTCCCACACTTGATTATCTGACATGGATTGCATTTCTTCCCTCATGACTTCCAGCCATTTCTCAAAGTCGGTTTCGTCCAAGGTCTCTCGAAAGGTAGCTGGATCGTTGTCCACTAATACTAAATCATCACCTCCCGTTACTAGGAAACCGTATCTGACAGGTGCATGACTTATCCTTTCAGACCGCCTCGGACCGTCCTCATTAACTGTAGCTATTGTTTCTTGCTCAACGACCACTTCCGGCTCTACTTCTTCTAGTGGGTCGTCAAGTGGTTCCCGAGTGAACATCTCATCTAGAATTTCATCAAGATGAACAGCCCTCCCACTGACTGTCTTGGAAATGAACTCCTTTTCCAAGAATATCCCACCTTGAGCGACAAAAACTTTATTTTCGCTCGGTTTGAAGAAGTAGTATCCTTTTGTTTCTTTTGGATATTCGACGAAAGTACAATTATTTCATCTCGGTTCGAGCTTGGTTGCAAGCAACCGTTTTACATAAGCCTCGCAATCCTAGATTTTTAGGAAGGACAAAATGGGTTCCTTCTCGTTCCATTTCTCGAATGATGTCCCTTCCACTGCTTTCGACGGAGCCCTGTTTATTATGAATGCGGCCGTTTGTAGAGCATAACCCCAGAAGGAGATCGGGAGATCAGTGAGACTTAACATCGATCGAACCATATCCAACAATGTCCGATTCCTCCGCTCGGACACACCATTAAGTTGCGCTGTTCCTGGCGGAGTCCACTGAGATAGTATTCCACCTTCAGTAAGATAACTAAAAACTCCTCGGATAAGTATTTTCCACCCCGATCAGAACAGAGTGCCTTGATACTCTTTCCGAGTTTGTTTTCTACTTCAGTCCTAAACTCCTTGAATTTATCAAAGGCTTCGGACTTATGTCTCATGAGATAGACATAATCATATCTACTGAAATCGTCAGTAAATGTGATAAAGTAGCCTAAACCACCTCTAGCTGGTGTACTCATTGGTCCACATACGTCTGCATGTATTAGACCCAATATATCACATGCCCTTTCACCTAAACCAGTGAAGGGCGCTTTAGTCATCTTGCCCATTAAACAAGCTTCGGATCTATCAATCGTTTGGAATTCGAATTGACTTAGAAGTCCGCGCTTATGAAGCGCTGAGATGCGTTTCTCATTTATGTGACCTAGACGACAATGCCAGTTGGATTCTCAACTGACTTAACACCTAAATATGTAGGATAGTACATATTTATCAATCATTAGCTTTAAACCTCTTAGCATTTATATTATATAGCATGTTGGATCTCGAGTTTTGCATATTCAATATGTATAAACCTCCAACAGTGTGAGCATTTCCATAAACCTCCAAGTATTTATCGTAGAAAGATATAGCTCTAATGGAATACCTGATGAAGTAGCGGCCCCACCGCCCTTCTTCTGATCCTCCTTCAGCTGCTGACAGTCTTTCTTCCAATGACCATGCTTTTGACAGTAGAAATAGACCGACTCCTTTGCCATCCCCTTGCCTTTTACGGGCATGGAAGGTCTAGGAACAAATGGTCGTCTGGTCTTTCCTTCCAGGTGCATTGGGGTTTTACCCTTTCCACCACCAGCTTTGAAGCTGGATCCCTTCTTGACCATAAGAACATTTTTGGGCGAACTGCCCCTTATGCTCTTCTTGACAATCACTAGCTTGATGTGCAACTCCGACGTGGTCTTGTCCATGTCATGCATGTGATAGTTCATGACGAACCCACCATATGCATGAGGAAGGGATTGCAGAATAAAATCCGCAGCCATTTCCTTTTCCATAGGCATACTGATACTAGTCATATGGTCGAAATTTCCCTTCATACGAAGGACGTGTGGACCTACGGAGCTGCCTACTGACATCTTGCAGGCAATGAGTTCTCGAAGAACAGTGTATTTTTCAATACGTACTTTCTCTTTGAACATATCCTTGATATGTGCAAACATTGCAAACGGATCATGGGATAGCTCCATAAACGGCTTCTGGAGGTCCGCCTCCATGCAACCCAACATGACACACGCAACGTTGATAGAGTCGCTAAGGTGTTTCTGGTACGCATCCTTAACGACCCTCCTTGCGTTGGTAGCTGGCTCCACCGGGATATCCTTATCAAGGACGTACTCCCTGCGTTCCAACTTTAACACAAGTCGTAAATTCCTGTCCCAGTCCAGATAATTTGTCCCGTTGAGTTTACACTTTTCGAGTATAGTCCTCAACGACAAATTAGACGAGTTTGTTGAATTACTAGCCATTTCTACACGAAGAAAGTAAATTTAATCAGAAAAGTTGAATAAATTTACGAAGATTCGAATTAAACACCAACCATCCGATTCTAAGGTATAGAATCTTTAAACCAAGATCCCTTAGTCGTCATTTGAAGTACGTTAAGGCGCACCGCTCCAATTGACTTATTTAGGTAGGACGTCCGTCCTATTACAACCCGTGTAACTCTCGGTCAGGGTATGTGCAAAAACACACGGCTTACCCTTCTGATGCCCCAGCTCGACCTCAGGTCAAGAACCATGGTCGAGTCAACCAACCTTCACTAATGAGTTAACTTTGTGCAGATGCTCCGCTAAGGCGCACGACATCCCACAAAGTTTACCATTTCCATATAGAACCCATTCGATCGATGCTCTGCTAAGGCGCACAACACTGATAAAATGTTTCTACATGGGTGTGAATTTGGGTGGCATCTCAATTGACTCAAATTATCTTGTAAATTGGTTGTGCTTAATAATTCGAAAGTATTTGGCACAATTACGAAACCCGTCATCAACAACCCGTGTTGTGACGTTTCTAATTGCATCACATACTATCTACATTTGAAACCGTCATTTGCAACCCGTGCAAACACGTTTCAAATTTGAACTCATCCATCACTACCCGTGCGATGATTGTTCACAACGCTTTAAACATGCAAACAATTAAAGTCGATTTTAATCTTTGCATGTAAGGTGATCGCTTATGAGCTTATAAGCTAATCGTGCTGAAAGAGATCACCACGGGTTCCAAAGATTGAAAATCATGCAGCGGACAATATGTAACCGTGGTGATCGATAAAAATCTGAATCTTAATGCTATTTGAACATGTTATAAACATAATTAAAACTGATATATACCTTTTGAAATCGACAAGAACACAAGTGTAGTGTCCTCTCTATCAAGTCCACACAAGCACACAACCGAAATGGTTTTTCTCTCTAATTTTTGCTAGAAAATCAAAAGGAAAACTTGAGCAATAATGGAGGTTGAGAGAAGAGAGTGGGTTCGGCAATGAGGGAGAGAGAGAGGGAGTTGGTTGCTGAAATTTTCAAAGGATAAGATAAATAATGATTATGTGATTTTTAATTTGAAATTAAAATTGAATTTCGTCCTCGAATTTAGTCAAAACGGCTCAATTTCCTCGAATTGATTTCTTCAACCGTCTGGTTAAAACCTTAGGCCAGAAAACTACCGAATCGTTCTCAAATCTCGTCCATAATTATTGTCATGTATTGTGCTTAATGCGTGTGACCCTCTAGGCTCACGAATAATTGGCAGACTGGTAAAATTACCATTTTACCCTTTCCATCATAAGTGGCCTCTAGCAAGACATTATGATTATCCAATATTCGTGATTATCGATTATTCGACTTAACCTGTTATCGTACATGTCATTGTCCTTTTATCAAACCGATATCCAGATTGATCAATAGGCATAGAACGGTCATCCTAATTTATCAATCACTGTTTCTTGATATCTGAGATGACTGAAAACTGATACTAAGGTATCACCTTCATGGCCATGCTATTTCTTCAGTCATACTCATCAAGTGGCCTAAACGGATATCTTTCTCATAGCGAAGTATAAGTGATAAATCCCTCAGACGCCTTTCGAGTTCACTAGTGCAATAAATGCCAAAGCCAATCGAAGCCGTTATAGCTACCCTTTTACAGATAACGTTAGACTAGGCCAAACTTAGGTATTTGTTACATAGTGTACACAAAGACTCCTTGGTCTTAGGATATAATGACAAGTTACGATATGTGAGTATCTCATGACTGGATCTATGCAGCATACTCACAATCGGGTTGTCCGATATCATCGACCTGATGATATCTATGATATAACTCCGGCACATCTTTGCCATGATCAGTAGAGCGTGATCACAAGGAGTTAGTCTCATACTGATCGCTTCAGAAGAAGCTTAGTTGATCAGGGACTCTATCGAATGCAACTATTTCTGATCTATAGTTCTACTATAAGTGATTACACACATTATGACATAGATCAAATCACATTAGATATATTACTACAACACGTTAGTAATATTATGCCATTTATTATGTAGAATAATGATGTCCGTTACAATATAGATTGAGGAATTATTTTGGACTAGGGCACAAACCTAACAATCTCCCACTTGCCCCTAGTTCCAACCTAAGTTCCAATCTACCCCCATCGACTTCACGTGTGCCTCATGCTTAGGCTGCGGTAAAGCCTTTGTTAGGGGATCAGCAACATTGTCATCAGTCGGTACATAAGCCATCTCCACATCACCGTTATCAATATACTCTCTGATAATGTGATACTTCCTCTGTATGTGTTTAGTTCTGTTGTGGAATATGGGCTCTTGAGCTAATGCTATGGCCCCAGTGTTGTCACACAACAAGCTTACCGGATCAGATGCTCGCGGCATTACATCTAATCTAGTTAGAAAGCTTCTAACCCATACGGCTTCCTTAGCTGCTTCTGCGGCAGCTATGTACTCAGCCTCTGTTGTAGAATCGGCAGTTGTGGCTTCCTTGAAGCTCTTCCAGCTGAATGCTCCGCCATTTAACACGAATACAAATCCTGCTTGTGATTTTAAATCATCAGGATCTGTCTGAAATCTAGCATCAACATATCCTGTGACTGCTAGTTCTCCATCCTTCCCACCATACACTAGGTATGCGTCTTTAATTCTCCTTAGATACTTTAGGATACTCTTGACAGCAGTCCAGTGCTCCTGGCCTGGGTTAGATTGATATCTGCTGGTACAGCTTAACGCGAACGAGACGTCTGGTCTCGTGCAAATCATAGCATACATGATAGATCCCACAGCCGAAGCATATGGGATCTTACTCATTCTGCTTAGCTCATCAGGAGTCTTAGGACTCCGTTGTTTGCTAAGCTTAATGCCATGTCGCATGGGTAAGTATCCCTTCTTAGAATCATGCATTGAGAATCTTCTCAACACCTTATCTATGTAAGTGCTCTGACTTAGGCCCAATATTCTCTTGGGTCGATCTCTGTAGATCTTGATGCCCAAAATGAAAGCAGCATCACCTAAGTCCTTCATCGAGAAGCATTTCCCTAACCAAGCTTTAACTTCAAGCAGGGTAGGAATGTCATTCCCGATGATCAGTATGTCATCGACATATAGCACTAGGAATACTATTTTACTCCCACTCGCTTTCTTATATACGCAAGGCTCACTTTCGTTTTTGATAAAACCGAATTCCCTTACGGCTTCATCAAAACGAATGTTCCAACTCCGTGAAGCTTGCTTTAATCCATAAATGGATCTAAGCAGCTTACAAATCTTTCCGGGATTCTCTGGATCAACAAAACCCTCGGGCTGTGTCATATACACATCCTCTTTTAAGTTCCCGTTAAGGAAGGCGGTTTTGACGTCCATCTGCCATATCTCATAGTCATAGTATGCTGCTATGGCTAGAATGATCCGGATAGATTTGACCATAGCCACAGGTGAAAAAGTCTCGTCATAATCGATACCTTCGATTTGGCGATAACCTTTCGCAACCAGTCTAGCTTTATAGGTCTGAGGTTTTCCATCCATGTCGGTCTTAATTTTATAGACCCATTTACAACCGATGGGTTTTATCCCAGGGGTCTGATCCACCAAGTTCCAGACTTGGTTATCTGACATGGATTTCATTTCCTCATTCATGGCGTTCTGCCATTTTTCGGAGTCTGGACTGGCCAAAGCTTGTCTGTAGGTTTGTGGATCATCCTGATCCACCAACATCAAGTCATTTCCTTCAGTGGCTAGGAAGCCATATCTGATAGGAGCTTGACGAGATCTCTCAGACCTTCTTGGACCATCTGGAATGGGTGTCGGGATTGGTTCTTGATCAATGACCTCTTCTGGCTCCTGTATTTCTACATTCGGCGTAGTGGGTTGCTCCGTATCTTCTTGAATTTCTTCAAGATGCACGACACTCCCACTAGCCCTTTTGGAAATAAATTCCTTTTCCAAAAATACGCCTCCTCGAGCAACAAAAACTTTGTTCTCGCTGGGTTTGTAGAAATAGTACCCTCTTGTTTCTTTAGGGTACCCCACAAAGACACATTTGTCTGATTTGTGTTCGAGCTTATCGCCTAGCAAACGCTTGACGTAAGCTTCACATCCCCAAATCTTAAGGAAAGCTAATAAGGGTTTCTTCCCGTTCCACACTTCGTATGGAGTGCTTTCCACTGCCTTTGTAGGAGCCCGATTCAATATGAATGCGTACGTTTCTAGGGCATAGCCCCAGAAGGAGATAGGAAGATCAGCCTGACTCATCATTGATCGAACCATGTCAAGCAAGGTCTGATTTCTCCGTTCGGATACACCATTCATTTGAGGTGTTCCAGGCGGAGTCAATTCAGAGATGATCCCACACTCCTTTAAATGACTGTGAAAGTCTTGGTCTAAGTACTCACCGCCTCGGTCAGATCGAAGCGCCTTTATAGTTTTACCAAGTTGGTTCTGTGCTTCGTTCTGGAACTCTTTGAACTTATCAAAGGTTTCCGACTTATGTCTCATAAGATAAACATATCCATATCTACTGAAGTCATCAGTGAATGTAACGAAGTAGTGAAAACCTCTTCTGGCCTGAGTGCTCATAGGCCCACAAACATCGGAATGTATGAGGCCTAGTAAGTCACTCGCCCTTTCACCTAAACCGGCAAAAGGTGCTTTTGTCATTTTTCCCATAAGGCATGACTCGCATCTCTCAATTGAAGTGAATTCAAACGGACTTAGAAGTCCACACTTGTGAAGTGTTGAGATGCGTTTCTGGCCAATATGGCCTAAGCGGCAGTGCCATATCACAGTCTGGTTTAAATCATCGGATTTAAGCCTTTTGTTACTGATATTATAAATTGAGCTAGTGTCAGTGTTTTGAATATTAAGAAAATATAAACCACCAACTAATGAAGCATTGCAATAAAACATGTTTTTCTTGAAAATACTAAAAACTCCATTATCAATTGTAAAACGATATCCTTCCTTGTCGAGCAAGGAAATTGAAATAATATTTCTGCGAAACGCAGGTACACAATGAACATCACTTAAAAATAAAACTAGCCCACTGGGCAAACTGAGACTAATATCTCCTACAGCAGTTGTCGAGACTTGATTGCCATCGCCAACTCGTAGGTCCGCCTCGCCCTTGCTCACTTCTCTTCTACTTCCCAGAGCCTGCACATTAACACAAATGTGAGATTCTGCACCGGTATCAAGTACCCAAGAATCTGAAGTAGATAAACTGAGATTGAGCTCAATAACAAATATACCTGATCCTGAAGACGTGGAAGCTCCACTCTTCTTAAGAAACAACTTGTGTTTCTTGCAATCCTTCTTCCAGTGCCCCAGTCCTTGGCAGTAGAAGCAGACGACATCCTTCTTCGGATTCTCAACAGCCTTTGGAGCTGCTGGACCCTTAGGTTGTCGAATCTTCCCTGCTAGGTGCATAGGAGCCTTACCCTTCCCCAGGCTGGCTTTCTTGAAGCTCACTTGCTTGTTGACCATAAGAACCTCCTTGGTTTTCCCCTTGAGATTCTTTTCAGCAGTCACAAGCATACCATGAAGCTCTGACACGGTTTTGTTCATGTCATGCATATTGTAATTTTCAACGAATTCACGATATGCTTCTGGAAGTGAATGCAGCACAAAGTCTGCAGACATTTCCTTGTCCACAGGATGACCTAGCCTGGTCAAATGTTCCAAAAGACGTTTCATCCTAAGGACATGAGGACTGACAGGAGCTCCAGCCTTTAGCTTGCATGCCATCAGTTCAACGAAAGTGTCGTATCTTTCGACACGCGCTTTCTCTTTGAACATTTTCTCGATCTCAGCCATAGAGGCTTTGGGATCTTCGGAAATGTCCAAGAACTGTTGCTGCAAGTCCGGCACCATACTGCCCATCATGATGCACTGCACGTCAATCCGGTCGCTAAGGAATTTCTGGTAGGTGTCCTTTAGCGCCCTTAAGGCGTTCAGCGCTGGTTCAGTAGGTGCTTGTTCCTGGGTAAGGAAATAATCCTTACGTTCATGCTTGAGAACGAGGCTCAAATTCCGGTCCCAATCGAGAAAGTTTACACCGTTAAGCTTATCATTCTCGATTAGTGACCTAAGCGCGCTACCAGAGTGATTCGTGTTTTCCATATTATATCTACACAGTAAACAACTTTTAATTAGTATTAATTAAAATTGAAGTTGGAGATTTAATTATAAAACACTTTCTGATTCTAGCTTTAGAATCTGAACCAGGATCCCATCATACTCTCAATCGAAGTGAACGGAGGCTCACTGCTCCAATTGAGTGCATCAAGGTAGGAATAAATCCATCTACAAGACCATGTAATTCCTTGCTAGGGTCTGTACTTGTAAGTACGTGGCATTCCCTATACTGATACCCTAGGTCAGCCCTAGCTGACAATCGTAGACAAGTCTACCAAGCTTGAACTATGGATAGAACTAATGTGACTACTACGCGGAGGCGCACGCACCCACACAGAACTACCCATCTCATCCAGACTTCTTCTCTATGAATGTTACGCGGAGGCGTACCGACATCCATAGGGTCAAAGCCCTTTTGAGTGCCCAACCTTGGATGGTATCACGCTTGACTTGTAATTATTTGCGTTTAAGTGAATTATAAGAGTCTGATTGTATATCGATACAATCTTAATTTGGAATCATCAATTGCAAATACATGCAAAGATGATCCCTTAGCAGGTCACATGCGAGTCTGATTAAATTCCGATTTTAATCTTTGCATGTGGGTGATAGCAAATCATACATAAACTTGTATATTTAAACTATCATACATTCATACATTCAAATATACAAATGTAACAATAAAATATGCATAGCTAAGCCCACCTAAAGTTCCTAAGAATCTAGCAAAACCGATCTTAAAGACAAGGTCTTCAAGATCCAAACTTGCTCCATTCTTTTGAACTCCCACTGGCTTCGAGCCTCCTCCTTGACTTGATTCTTGTGTCGGTCTTCGTGATTACATATTAAAATAAATTAAATAAAATACAAATCACAACACGCAGGCCGTATTAACTACAACCCAAAATTAAGCAACACGCAGGTTGCAAAACCGAAATTAAAATGCAAACCTAATGGGCTTAGCTAGCATCATGTGGAAAACATCATGTTATCAAAGATCATGTTATCAAACAACATGCTGATCAAACAAATAATTTTTCCAAATTTCATCTTTCTTAAGTGTGGAAAAATTCCGGTTTATCGAAACCGGACGGTTTAATTGATTAATTGAATTTTGGACCGGTTCTCGCTGGTTTATCGAAACCGAACCAAATCTGAAAATTAAATTTTATTAGGGTTTCCGAATATCCTTGCGAACCAACCAGTTCGCTCGAATCTGGTCGAGCCGAACCGGCTCAACCAAAGGTCGCCCGCGGAGGCAACCACGGTAGCCCGTGAGGGCTGCCGAGGTCGCCCGCGGGGCTGACCGTGGTCGGCCACGGGAACGACCATGGTAGCCCGCGAGCGCAGCCATGGTCACCCCTAGGGCAGACCCTGGTCGCCCGGGAGGCAACCATGGTGGCCCTCACGGGCTGCCATGGTCGCCCGCAAGGGCAGACCGTGTCGCCCGCGGCAGCGACCATGGTCGCCCGCGAGGGCTGCCATGGTCGCCCGTAGGCGACCTTGTCGGCCCATGGTGCTGACCATGGTCTGCCCTAGGGCATTCCATGGTCCACCACGGGACTCGACCTGGTCGGCCATGGCTAAGCCATGGCTAACCTTGAAAAACCCAAAAAAAATAATTAATTTTCGAATTTCCAAAAATTAATCAAATCTGAATTTTTTTTTGATTTACATGCATGCTAATGATGAAGAACACATATAAACATAAAAAAATCAGAATTAAACATATGCAAATCAACATAAAAACCAGCCTCTGATACCACTGAAAGAGATCATCACGGGTTCCAAAGATTGAAAATTGTGCAGCGGACAATATGTAACCGTGGTGATCGATAAAAATATTGAATCTTAATGCTATTTGAACATGTTATAAACTCAATTAAAATCTGATATTTTACCTCTTGAAATCGACAAGAACACAAGCGTAGTGTCCTCTCTATCAAGTCCACACAAGCACACAACCGAAATGGTTTTTCTCTCTAATTTTTGCTAGAAAATCCAAAAGAAAGCTTGAGCAATAATGGAGGTTGAGAGGAGAGAGTGGGTTCGGCAATCAGGGAGAAAGAGAAGGAGTTGGTTGCTGAAAAATTCCAGGGATAAGATAATATATGATTATGTGATTTTTAATTTGAAATTAAAATTGAATTTCAAAATAAAAATTACATTATCCATCCTTTTAATCCTTCTTATCTGCATTTAGCCCCTCTCTTATCTTGAACCCTAAATGGGCTTTAAGCCCATTTAACTAAAACCCAAATTAAACCCATTAACTTGAGTTCTAATTTCGGTTTAGTCAAAACGGCTCAATTTCCTCGAATTGATTTCTTCAACCGTCTGGTTAAAACCTTAGGCCAGAAAACTACCGAATCGTTCTCAAATCTCATCCATAATTATTGTCATGCATTGTGCTTAATGCGTGTGACCCTCTAGGCTCACGAATAATTGGCAGACTGGTAAAATTACCATTTTACCCTTTCCATCATAAGTGGCCTCTAGCAAGACATTATGATAATCCAATATTCGTGATTATCGATTATTCGACTTAATCTGTTATCGTACATGTCACTGTCCTTTTATCGAACCGATATCAAGATTGATCATTAGGCATAGAACGGTCATCCTAATTTATCAATCACTGTTTCTTGATATCTGAGATGACTGAAAACTTATATTAAGGTATCACCTGCATGGCCATGCTATTTCTTCAGTCATACTCATCAAGTGGCCTAAACGGATATCTTTCTCATACCGAAGTATGAGTGATAAATCCCTCAGACGCCTTTCGAGTTCACTAGTGCAATAAATGCCAAAGCCAATCGAAGCCGTTATAGCTACCCTTTTACAGATAACGTTAGACTAGGTCAAACTTAGGTATTTGTTACATAGTGTACACAAAGACTCCTCGGTCTTAGGATATAATGACAAGTTACGATATGTGAGTATCTCATGACTGGATCTATGCAGCATACTCACAATCGGGTTGTCCGATATCATCGACCTGATGATATCTATGATATAACTCCGGCACATCTTTGCCAAGATCAGTAGAGCGTGATCACAAGGAGTTAGTCTCATACTGATCGCTTCAGAAGAAGCTTAGCTGATCAGGGACTCTATCGAATGCAACTCTTTCTGATCTATAGTTCTACTATAAGTGATTACACACATTATGACATAGATCAAATCACATTAGATATATTACTACAACACATTAGTAATATTATGCCTTTTATTATGTAGAATAATGATGTCCGTTACAATATAGATTGAGTTTAGATGCAGACTCGGTCATGCTGTAGATAAGGAAATGGCTACATACTTTGTGCTGCATTCACTTCCAGATACATATCGTGATTTCGTTGAAAATTACAATATGCATGACATGATTAAGAAGTGACAGAGCTCCATGGGATGCTCGTAATCCCGGAAAAGAATTTCAAGGGTAAGTTCATGGGGTTCTTATGGTTAACAAGCAAGTAACCTTCAAGAGAGCTAGCATGGGCAAGGATAAGGCCCCTATGCATCTGGCGGGGAAGATTAGACATTCTAAGGGTCAAGTAGCTCCCATGGCTATTGTGAATCCTAGGAAGGATGTTGTTTGCTTCTATTGCCAAGAGCAGGGGCACTGAAAGAAGGATTGCGATAAACATAAGCAATTTCTAAGGAAGAGTGGAGCTTCCACATCTTCAGAACCAGGTATATATGTTATCGATACAATCTTAATCTGGAATCATCAATTGCAAATTCATGCAAAGATGATCCCTTAGACGGTTACATGCGAGTCTGATTAAATTCCAATTTTAATCTTTGCATGTGGGTGATAGCAAATCATACATAAACTTGTATATTTAAACTATCGTACATTCATACATTCAAATATACAAATGTAATAATAAAATATGCGTAGCTAAGCCCACCTAAAGTTCCTAAGAATCTAGCAAAACCGATCCTAAAGACAAGGTCTTCAAGATCCAAACTTGCTCCATTCTTTTGAACTCCCACTGGCTTCGAGCCTCCTCCAATCCGAGTCTCCTTCTTGACTTGATTCTTGTGTCGGTCTTCGTGATTACATATTAAAATAAATTAAATAAAATACAAATCACGACACGCAGGCCGTATTTACTACAACCCAAAATTAAGCAACACGCAGGTTCCAAAACCGAAATTAAAATGCAAATCTAATGGGCTTAGCTAGCATCATGTGGAAAACATCATGTTATCAAAGATCATGTTATCAAAAAACATGCTGATCAAACAAATAATTTTTCCAAATTTTATCTTTCTTAAGTGTGGAAAAATTCCGGTTTATCGAAACCGGACGGTTTAATCGATTAATTGAATTTTGGACCGGTTCTCGCTGGTTTATAGAAACCGAATCAAATCTGAAAATTAAATTTTATTAGGGTTTCCAAATATCCTTGCGAACCAACCGGTTCGCTCGAATCTGGTCGAGCCGAACCGGCTCAACCAAAGGTCGCCCGCGGTGGCAACCACGGTGGCCCGTGAGGGTTGCCGAGGTCGCCCGCGGAGCTGACCATGGTCGGCCACGGGTACGACCATGGTAGCCCGCGAGGGCAGCCATGGTCGCCCGCGAGGCAACCATGGTGGCCCTCACGGGCTGTTATGGTCGCCCGCAAGGGCAGACCGTGTCGCCCGCGGCAACGACCATGGTCGCCCACGAGGGCTGCCATGGTCGCCCGTAGGCGACCTCGTCGGCCCATGGTGCTGACCATGGTCTTCCCTAGGGCATTCCATTGTCCACCACAGGACTCGACCTGGTCGGCCATGGCTAAGCCATGGCCAACCCCGAAAAACCCAAAAAATAATTAATTTTCGAATTTCCAAAATTAATCAAATTTGAAATTTTTTTTGATTTACATGCATGCTAATGATGAAGAAAACATATAAACATAAAAAAAATCAGATTTAAACATATGCAAATCAACATAATAACCAGGCTCTGATACCACTGAAAGAGATCACCACGGGTTCCAAAGATTGAAAATCATGCAGCGGACAATATGTAACCGTGGTGATCGATAAAAATCTGAATCTTAATGCTATTTGAACATGTTATTAACATAATTAAAACTGATATTTACCTCTTGAAATCGACAAGAACACAAGCGTAGTGTCCTCTCTATCAAGTCCACACAAGCACACAACCGAAATGGTTTTTCTCTCTAATTTTTGCTAGAAAATCAAAAGGAAAACTTGAGCAATAATGGAGGTTGAGAGAAGAGAGTGGTTCGGCAATGAGGGAGAGAGAGAGGGAGTTGGTTGCTGAAATTTTCAAAGGATAAGATAAATAATGATTATGTGATTTTTAATTTGAAATTAAAATTGAATTTCAAAATAAAAATTGCATTATCCATCCTTTTAATCCTTCTTATTTGCATTTAACCCCTCTCTTATCTTAAACCCTAAATGGGTTTTAACCCCATTTAACTAAAACCCAAATTAAACCCATTAACTTGAGTTCTGATTTCGGTTTAGTCAAAACGGCTCAATTTCCTCGAATTGATTTCTTCAACCGTCTGGTTAAAACCTTAGGCCAGAAAACTACCGAATTGTTCTCAAATCTCGTCCATAATTGTTGTCATGTATTGTGCTTAATGCGTGTGACCCTCTAGGCTCACGAATAATTGGCAGACTGGTAAAACTACCATTTTACCCTTTCCATCATAAGTGGCCTCTAGCAAGACATTATGATTATCCAATATTCGATTATTCGACTTAACCTGTTATCGTACATGTCATTGTCATTTTATCATACCGATATCCAGATTGATCAATAGGCATAGAACTGTCATCCTAATTTATCAATCACTGTTTCTTGATATCTGAGATGACTGAAAACTGATACTAAGGTATCACCTGCATGGCCATGCTATTTCTTCAGTCATACTCATCAAGTGGCCTAAACGGATATCTTTCTCATACCGAAGTATGAGTGATAAATCCCTCAGACGCCTTTCGAGTTCACTAGTGCAATAAATGCCAAAGCCAATCGAAGCCGTTATAGCTATCCTTTTACAGATAACGTTAGACTAGGTCAAACTTAGGTATTTGTTACATAGTGTACACAAAGACTCCTTGGTCTTAGGATATAATGACAAGTTACGATATGTGAGTATCTCATGAGTGGATCTATGCAGCATACTCACAATCGGGTTGTCCGATATCATCGACCTGATGATATCTATGATATAACTCCGGCACATCTTTGCCATGATCAGTAGAGCGTGATCACAAGGAGTTAGTCTCATACTGATCGCTTCAAAAGAAGCTTAGCTGATCAGGGACTCTATCGAATGCAACTATTTCTGATCTATAGTTCTACTATAAGTGATTACACACATTATGACATAGATCAAATCACATTAGATATATTACTACAACACGTTAGTAATATTATGCCATTTATTATGTAGAATAATGATGTCTGTTACAATATAGATTGAGGAATTATTTTGGACTAGGGCACAAACCTAACACACGCAAGCATGTTATTAATTAAATAATTCAAGCAGGCATTCATAAAGCGTTAAATATACATTTTATAGCCTATCCTAATCTTAGGATTCTACGAGTCTTCACATCTTCTCGTCTTTCTCATTCGGGCTCCCACTAGCTCTTGGACTTCCTCCAAGACCATCATTGTGCTCGATTTTCCATCCTTCTCGTCTTAGAGTAATAATTACAATTAATACTCGGTTCGTAGACCGGATAAAAAAATAATTACACTTTATGGGCTCGAATAAAAGAATAATTACACGCTAACACTAACGGTATGCAAACCGTGAAAGCAATAAAATCTAATGGGCTACTAATGCATCATACATCTCATCACATAATCCAACATGTTATCACACAAACATGTTATCAAATAATATGCAATAATTCCGGTTTTAATTTTGCCAAGTTGCTAGGTCGGGTTTATTGAAACTAGACCTTTTCAAAAAACGGTTTATCGAAACCGATTAAATTTTGAAAGTTTTCGAAATATTAGATCGCGGGTTCGTGCCACAAATCAAACACCGCGCACGAACCAAGTCGGGCCAAGCCAATGGGCTGAAAGCCCATTGGGCCAAGCCCAACATGTCACGGCTCGGTTTGGGCCTGGAAGGCCCAAACCGAGCTTGCCTCCACCCTCGGCCTCGGCCAAGAGTGGGGACGGCCCCGGTCACCGCCGGCCTCCTCGGCCTCCGGTGACCTCCATCCGGTACCTACGATCCGGCTCCCTGAGAGTCTCATCTCGGACCCGACAAATACAATAATTTCCGAAAAATTCCAAATTCAATATATTTTCAAAAATAACATATTTCATGCAAATATCCCAAAAAGCATTAAAATCATGTTATCAACAATTTTGGCAAGCAAATTCATAAAACCGAAACAAACTCAACAAGACAAAGATTAAGAGGGTAACCATCCCTCTGATACCACTGTAGGGTTTTGGAGCATTCTAGATCGTCGAGATAGCGGAAGCATTATAAGAAAATCTACTCCAAACCTTGTCCAAGAACATAAACCATTAAATACCAAAGCAAAATCTATTCCACAAGATGTTTACCTTTAAGTCTTTGTTGAATCGATTAAAGAACTTTCGGATCTTCTTCTCTAAAGCTAGTCCACACTAAGGGGATGATCTTGATGATCCTTCACTTAATTGCCTACTAGAACAATTAAATGAAGAACAAGAGAGCAAGATGAAGAGGAGAGCAAGGGTGTGGCCGGCCACTAAGAGAGAGAGAGAGATGTGTGAGTTGTTGTGATTATTTGAATAATGAATTAATCTCTTGTATTTCAATTCATTATCGAACTAATAAGCATGGGTCAAAAGTGATTGTTATGGGCTTAAAGGTGCTTTAACCTATACCCCTTAAATCACTCACCTCTTAATCCACAATCACCAACCAAGCATGGTGTTGTGTAGCCCCCACACATGGACCCACCATGTGGGCGGTCAAGAGGGATTATTGGGCCCTTGTTTGGGCCAACCATGAGACCTCATGGGCCGAGCCCTATGGGCTCGCCCGTGTGGTCTCGTGCCGTGTCCAAAAATCGCCCGACCCTTTTTGTCGTTACTTATCAAACAAAGTCCGACACGACATCGACGAAAAAACTCTGTTTTCTCGATTCGCTAATTATTCTCTCAAACCGAACCCATGGCACAAAACCTCCAGTTTTGTCCATGTATTGCTCCTGAAGAAACGTTAAGGTTTCCTTGTCTCAAGTTATCCGTCTTGAATGTGTGTGACCCTCTAGGCTTATGCCACCGTTGGCAGATCGGCCAAAAGATCGCTCTTGCTCGATCCATCATAAGTGATCTCTAGTAAGACGTTATGATTACCCAAGGTGCATGACGATCGATGATTCGACTTAACCTTGTGCGTACAAGTCACTATCCTATTATCTCTAGATATCCCGATTGATCACAAGGCATAGAGTCGTCACCCTTGTTTAATCAATCATTGTTACTTGATATGTGAGATGGCTGAGAACTGATAACCCGTATCACCGGCATGTCCATGCTCTTACTGTCAGTCAGTCTCGATCAATAGGCCTTTTAACAAATATCTTTCCCATACCGTAGTATGAGGGATAAATCCCTAAGCCGTCTTTTGGGTCACTCATGCAACCCGTTCCGCCACCCAATCATGCCCGTTATTGCAATCCTGTTACAGAAAGAGTTAGGCGCAAGTTAAAGCCGCACGTTCATTGCATAGTGATCACAAAGACTCCTCGATCTACGGATATCATGACAAGCTATCGCATTTGAATATGTTCATGGCTTAATCTATGAAAACACTATTCAAAGCGGGTCGTCCGATATCAATCACCTCATGATATCTATGATATGATTTCGGGATCCCTCATCCCTATGAAAAGTAGAACTACGTCATTAAGAACCATCCGCATACTGGTCGCTTCTAAGGAAGCATATTTTGACCAGGGACTCGTTAAGTGTGATCCGTACAAATTTATGGTTCTACTACTTTAGTGGTCATAAATCAGATCATGCTTAACATATTACTTCAACACATAAGTAATACAAAGTCGTTTTATATATATATTACAAACGATGATAATGTACATAGACGTTTACAGGCTAATAGCAATTGGACTAGGGCACAAATGCTATCACAATCACCTCATAATATCTATGATATGATTCCGGGATCCCACATCCCTATGCTAAGTAGAACTACATCATTGAGAACCATCCTCACACTGGTCGCTTCGATTGAAGCATATATTGACCAGAGACTCGTTAAGTGTGATCCGTACAGATTTATGGTTCTACTACTTTAGTGGTCATATCAGATCATGCTTAACATATTACTTAAACACATAAGTAATACAAAGCCGTTTTATATATTACAAATGATGATAAATATACATAGACATTTATAGACTACTACCAATTGGACTAGGACACAAAAATGCTATCACTCCTTACATGACCATGCGTTTCCGTTCAGTTATACTCATCAAGTGGCCCAAAAAGATATTATACTCATGCATGAGCATGAGGGATAAATCCCTTAGTCATCTAACTCGTTGACTCATGTAATCCGTTACTGAGCAAATCAAAGCCCTTATGATTACCCTTTTACATGTAACGTTAGGCGACGTCAAACTCAGCTACCAACTAGATAGTAACTACAAAGACTCCTTGGTCTAAGGATACGTTGAGAAGCTATGATATATGAGTATGCTTATGACAGCATCTACAGTATCATTCCCCGAATGATATTTATGATCGAACTCCGGCACTCGCCTTGCCATGATCAGTAGACCGTGATCATATAGAGTTATCCTCATACAGGTCGCTTTGGATGAATCATACTTGACTAGGGACTCATTAAATGTGACTCTCTATGATCTATAGTTCTACTATTATTGCTGATACACATAATGATATATATCAAGACACATTTAATATACTACTACAACACACTAGTAATATAATGCCAGTTTTATTTATTCCAAAATGATAAAACATTGCAATATAGATGACTTATTACATTGGGCTAGGGCACAACTCTAACACAAAGCACGAACGATGTGAAGAATGTGTCAATGTTTACGCTCTGCTCGACAATTTTGCTAAGAGGATCCTAGACAAGATCTTTGCTTGATAGTGTCATGAGAGGTGAGAAGTGTAAGAGCTTATGCACTAGTCCAAGTCTTTTCTATGTAATCCTCTGTTTAGCAATAAAATGCATTTTCATTATTATTGTATTCTAATAATAAGTCAAGCGATGATTTCATCTAAAGTCATTGAGTGTGTCATCACTAATAGTAAAAGCATTGGATGCTATGAAATTATGCTTGACGAATCCCAAGTCGAATACTTATCCATAAGCGACTAGCCTGAGGATGACTTAAGATCAAGTTCTGTTGATCTAGGTAATGGGATTACAAAAGTCATATCACGGATATCCTCTGAAAGATGATATTGGATGACCCGACTTGGAGTATGGCGCTTAGATTAAGTCACCAACGCATACTCCGTCGTCGGTGATCACTTCCTTACGACCTTGGAGCGAGTGGCTCACATGCACGTCACTCCAGTAGTTTGACATGCTCCAACGCTGCCTGTAATAGGGTAGTCATAAAGGGCATTGTTGGCTATTGGACGGACTGTAGTGGGAGCGCACATTGCGTCAGTAGGGATTTGTTTCCCCACAGTGAGACGTGGTGAAGGGCATGGTTCTAGGCCCCTTGATGAGCATGAGAATACATGAGAATCACGGCTCTATGCCTCATTTCAATTTCATACGCCTTAAAGCAAACAAAGGGTGAGTGCTACAGATGACAAAAAGAAGATATCGAACCGAATCGATACCTCGTGGACATTGGCTAATCACTATGTCTTACTAGAAGCCACTTGTGATTGATCGGGTGAAATGACGTTTCACGCCCATTTGCCAATGGGTCACGAGCCTACAGGGTCACACGCTAGTGGCAAGAACCGAAGCATCTCTATAGGACTCAAGAGGTCCAAAATGGGTGGAATAGAAGTATAGCCAACATTTGAGTGGGGATCAACACCTTGGTAGTGTCGATCGGCGCATGACATAGGGTGTCGATCGACACCTTTTTTGCATCGATCGGTCCGTCGACACGTGGGGATGTCGATCGACACCTATGTTCTCAGAGGTGTGTCGATCGACACACTACCCAGACAGGGAATGCCCTAGAGGCTCTTACCAAAGCCCTATAAATAGAGGGTTTGGGTGAGAGCCTCCACAAGCCACTATTGGGCATATTTGCTATTCACCAAAATACATATTCTAGGTCTCGCATTGAGACTAGAAGAGAAAAGAGAAAAGAGAGTCACTACAAGAGGCTAGTAATTCTTGTGAGGGTCTCGGCTGGTGTGTGTGCACGCGTAGAGAGCAAGTCCGAGGATTTTCTTGTGATTCGGAGCTTGGGAATTTCTAGAGGCTTCGAGAGGTAAAGTCTCTTCCTTTCCTCTAGTTAATGATTCATCTAGGCGATTGCACTTGATCTTTGAACAGGTTCGGGTCAAAAACTCTTGTTTCCTTTGTAGGGTTTTAGAGCGTTCTAGATCAACGAGATAGCGGAAGCGTTTTCCAAAATCTACTCCAAACCTTGTCCAAGAACATAAACCGTTAAATCCCAAAGCAAAATCTATTCCACAAGATGTTTACCTTTAAGTCTTTGTTGAATCGATAAAGAAGAACTTTCAGATCTTCTTCTCTAAAGCAAGTCAACACCAAGGGGATGATCTTGAAGATCCGTAACTTAATTGCCTACTAGAACAATTAAATGAAGAACAAGAGAGCAAGATGAGAGGAGAGAGAAAGGGTGGCCGACCACTAGAGAGAGAGAGGGAGCTTGTGAGAGTTGTGTGATTATTTTGTGTGATGAATCTATATTAGATATTTACCTTCATCATCCAACTCATAAGCATGGGTCTAAAAGTGATTGGTATAGGCTTAAAGTGTCATCACCCATACCCCTTAAATTACTCACCTCTTAATCCACAATAACCAACCAAGCATGGTGTTGTGTGGCCCCCACTCTACGACCCACCAATGGGGGCCGACCATATGAGGCTTATTGGGCCCATAATGGGCCCTTGTTTGGGCCGGTCACGTGACCTCCTGGGCCGAGCCCAATGGGCTCGCCCATGTGGTTTTGTGTCGTGTCCAAAATTTCACCCGACCCTTTTTGTCGTTACTTATCAAACAAATAATAGATATTTTGTGTAATGAATGAATAATAGATATTTCTATTCATCATCCAACTCATAAGCATGGGTCTAAAGGGATGGGTATGGGCTTAAAGGTGCTTCAACCCATACCCCTTAAATCACTCACCTCTTAATCCACAATCACCAACTAAGCATGGTGTTGTGTGGCCCCCACACATGGACCCACCATGTGGGCGGCCAAGAGGAATTACTGGCCCTTAATGGGCCCTTGTTTGTGCCGGCCATGAGACCTCATGGGCTGAGCCCAATAGGCTCGCCCATGTGGTTTCGTGTCGTGTCCAAAAGTCGCCCGACCCTTTTTGTCGTTGCTTATCAAACAAAGTCCGACGCGACATCGACGAAAAAACTCAGTTCCTAGCCATCTCGCATATCAAGTAACAATGATTGGTTAAACAAGGGTGACGACTCTATGCCTTGTGATCAATCGGGATATCTAGAGATAATAGGATAGTGACTTGTACGCACAAGGTTAAGTCGAATCATCGATCGTCATGCACCTTGGGTAATCATAATGTCTTACTAGAGACCACTTATGATGGATCGGGCAAGAGCGATCTTTTGCGCCGATCTGCCAACGGTGGCATGAGCCTAGAGGGTCACACACATTCAAGACGGATAACTTGAGATAAGGAAACATTAACGTTTCTTGAGGAGCAATACATGGACAAAACTGGAGGTTTTGTGCCATAGGTTCGGTTTGAGAGAATAATTAGCGAATCGAGAAAACTGAGTTTTTTCGTCGATGTCGCGTCGGACATTGTTTGATAAGCGACGAAAAAAGGGTCGGGCGACTTTTGGACACGGCATGAGACAACACAGGAGGGCCCATAGGGCTCGGCCCATGAAGCCTCATGGCCGGCCCATTAAGGGCCCAACAAGACCTCTTGGCCGGCCCACATGGTGGGTCCATGTGTGGGGGCCACACAACACCATGCTTAGTTGGTGATTGTGGATTAAGAGGTGAGTGATTTAAGGGGTATGGGTTAAAGCACTTTTAAGCCCATACCAATCACTTTTAACCCATACTTTTGAGTTGGATGATGAATTCAAATACAAGACTTTAATTCATTATTCATTCAATCACACAACTCACAAAATTCTCTCTCTCTCTTCTTGCTTCGCCGGCCACCCCCTAGCTCTTCTTGTTCTTGCTCTCTTGTTCTTCATTTAATTGTTCTAGTAGCCAATTAAGTGAGGGATCATCAAGATCATCCCCTTGGCGTGGACTTGCTTTAGAGAAGAAGATCTGAATGTTCTTCTTTATCGATTCATACAAGACTTAAAGGTAAATATCTTGTGGAATAGATTTTGCTTTGGGATTTAATGGTTTATGTTCTTGGACAAGGTTTGGAGTAGATTTTCTTATAATGCTTCCGCTATCTCGACGATCTAGAACGCTCCAAAACCCTACAGTGGTATCAGAGGGTGGTTACCCTCTTAATCTTTGTCTTGTTGAATTTATTTCGGTTTTGTGATTATTTGCATGCCAAATTGTTGATAACATGATTTTAATGCTTTTTGGGATATTTGCATGAAATATGTTATTTTTGAAAATATATTGAATTTGGAATTTTTCGGAAATTATTGGATTTGTCGGGTCCGAGAAGAGACTCTCGGGGAGCCGGATCGGAGGTACCGGACGGAGGTCACCGGAGGCCGGTGAGGCCGGCGGTTACCGGGCCCGTCCCCACTCTTGGCCGAGGCCGAGAGTGGCGGCAAGCCGGGCTTGGGCCTTTCAAGGCCCAAACCGGGCCGTGTTAAGTTGGGCTCGGCCCAATGGGCTCTCGGCCCATTGGCTTGGCCCGACTTGGTTCGTCCGTGGTGTTTGATCCGTGTCACGAACCCGCGATCCAATATTTCGAAAACTTTCAAAATTTAATCGGTTTCGATAAACCGTTTTTCGAAAAGGTCTAGTTTCGATAAACCCGACCAAGCAACTTGGCAAAATTAAAACCGGAATTATTGCATATTATTTGATAACATGTTTGTTTGATAACATGTTGGATGATGTGATGAAATGTATGATGCATTAGTAGCCCATTAGATTTTATCGCTTTCACGGTTTGCATACCGTTAGTGTTAGCGTGTAATTATTCTTTTATTCGAGCCCATAAAGTGTAATTATTTTATATCCGGTCTACGAACCGAGTATTAATTGTAATTATTACTCAAAGACGAGAAGGATGGAAAATCGAGCACAATGACGGCCTTGGAGGAAGTCCAAGAGCTAGTGGGAGCCCGAATGAGAAAGACGAGAAGATGTGAAGACTCGTAGAATCCTAAGATTAGGATGGGCTATAAAATTCATATTTAACGCTTTATGAATGCTTGATTGAATTATTTAATTAATAACATGCTTGCATGATTAGCTTATAAGTTTATAAGCCATCACCTCACATGCAAAGATTAAAATCGACTTTAATTGTTTGCATGTTTAAAGCGTTGTGAACTATCATCGCACGGGTTGTGATGGATGAGTTCAAATTTGAAACGTGTTTGCACGGGTTGCAAATGACGGTTTCAAATGAAGATAGTATGTGATTCAATTAGAAACGTTACAACACGGGTTGTTGATGACGGATTCGTAATTGTGCCAAATACTTTCGAATTATTAAACACAACCAATTTACAAGCTAATTTGAGTCAAGTGAGATGCCACCCAAATTCACACCCATGTAGAAACATTTTATCGGTGTCGTGCGCCTTAGCGGAGCATCGATCAAATGGGTTCTAGATAGGGAATGGTAAACTTTCTGGGATGTCGTGCGCCTTAGCGGAGTATCTGCACAAAGTTTGCTCGTTAGTGAAGGTTGGTTGACTCGACCACGATTCTTGGCCTGAGGTCGAGCTGGGGCATCGGAAGGGTAAGCCGTGTTTTTTTGCACATACCCTGACTAAGAGTTACACGAGTTGTAATTGGACGGACGTCCTACCTAAATAAGTCAATTGGAGCGGTGCGCCTTAGCGTACTTCAAATGACGAATAAGGGATCTTGGTTTAAGATTATAAACCTTAGAATCTTATGGTTGGTGTTTAATTCGGATCTTCGTAAATTTATTCAACTATTCTGATTAAATTTACTTTCTTCGTGTAGAAATGGCTAGTAATTCAACAAACTCGTCTAATTTGTCGTTGAGGACTATACTCGAAAAGTGTAAACTCAATGGAACAAATTATCTGGACTGGGACGGAAATTTACGACTTGTTTTAAAGTTGAAACGCAGGGAGTACGTCCTTGATAAGGCTATCCCGGTGGAGCCAGCTGCCAACGCAACGAGGGTCGTTAAGGATGCATACCAGAAACACTTTAGCGACTCTATCGACGTTGCGTGTGTCATGCTGGGCTGCATGGAGGCGGACCTTCAGAAGCAGTTTATGGAGCTATCCCATGATCCGTTTGCAATGTTTGCACAGATCAAGGATAAGTTCAAGGAGAAAGTACGTATTGAAAAATACACTGTTCTCCGAGAACTAATTGCCTGCAAAATGTCAGCAGGCAGCTCCGTAGGTCCACATGTCCTACGTATGAAGGGACATTTTGACCATATGACTAGCATCGGTATGTCTATGGAAAAGGAAATGGCTGCGTATTTTATTCTGCAATCCCTTCCTCATGCATATGGTGGGTTCGTAATGAACTATCACATGCATGATATGGACAACACCGCGTCGGAGTTGCACAGCATGCTAGTGACTGCCGAGAAGAGCATAAGGGACAGTTCGCCCAAAAATGTCTTTATGGTCAAGAAGGGACCCAGCTTCAAAGCTGGTGGTGGCTAGGGTAAAGGCCTAAAACACCTGGCAGGAAAGAACAGACGACCAATTGTTCCTAGACCTTCCATGCATGTACAAGGCAAAGGGAAGGCAAAGGAGTCAGTCTGTTTCTACTGTCAAAAGCCTGGTCATTGGAAGAAAGTGTAACGCCCCAAAATCCGGTTTCCCGAATTAAAGTCGTTACCCGAAAAATTAAAAACCTTTGAAATAACACGATGCGATATAGTTATGAAATAACTCGAGCGTCCTCAAATTACAACATAACTATCCTCGCACGAGGCCATCACATTTTGATTTAGGCGTCCCTAGTTCAAAATGGGATTGCACGAGTCAAATAAAGAAACTTTTTACAACAAATACATCAATACCATTTCTCCTTTTAAAATCTGTATTAAACCAACAAGTAACGCGTACAAAAGTGAGGCACGACATGGCCAGACAATCAAATATTTACATCAAAATATTTTAGACAAGTTGCGATACAGAAATATACATGGCAAATGGCTCAGACCAGAGTTTACAAAAGTCAACACAACAAAAAAAAAACACAGTGCGTCGACACGACACATCCCCAAAAGCTCCCACCAAAAGTGTACTCAGGATCACCAACCTGCACAACTACAAGTAGGGGTGAACACGCTACCCAGAGACTAAAACAAACAGCAAGGATGAGAAAAACATACATGTAAGCACAAAGAAGTCAGTAAAGTACGAATCACAACACTTCCACTACTCATCCACCAACCACGTCACAACTCCCGAGGTAACCGATTTCGACCAGCGAGGGGTACCACCCTTGGCCGGTTCAACCTCCGAACGGGAATCGATTATGGCCAGGAGGGGTACCGCTCCTGCCTCGATTGCCCATCCAAACACAACCACACAATTGAGGTAACCGATCACGGCCAAGGGGTACCACCCTTGACTCGGTTCAACCCCCGAATGGAAATCGATCACGGCCAGGAGGGGTACCGCCCCTGACTCGATTATCCATCCAACCACACAGCCATACAATTGAGGTAACCGATCACGGCCAAGGTGTACCACCCTTGACTCGGTTCAACCTCCGAATGGAAATCGATCACGGCCAGGAGGGGTACCGCTCCTGACTCGATTATCCATCCAACCACACAGCCTCCCATCACCTTTCCACCCTTCCACATCACAATACCCTTACCAACCACACCCCAACACCATTCGATACATTCACAGAAAACAAACCAAGTGCAAGAAACTAGTTCACAGAGAGGCATTTACATCCACACAAACAAGACAAGTGCGAGACGGAATAAGTCATCGTCTGAAAAGCAATAATATAACCATGCACAACTAAGTGCTCACAAGCAGTTCAAGTTTGGTACTCAACTAATTCACAGAGAGGCATTTATATCAACACATCAACATGATATTTAATTCACAACATCGAGCAAAAGGTGTTCAAACATTTCATTTTATCTCAACTAAATACTCAAATAAATTCAATCAATGCATCAAGAGAATGAGTCTAGGTAAGTTATGTACCCCTACCTCAAATTTTCCAACGTAAGCTCCTAAGATTTTCGCGACGTCAAGCTATGCCTTTCCTTTCCTTTCCTTTCGGAGTCGAATCTGCCCGATTGTGTGAACTTGTCCCTCAGGACTCCGAAAATTCATAAATTTGTGTCTAAATTCTTAATTATATTCGAGAGGACCAAAGCAATTGACGGAATCGAATTCCGACACCCGAGCGATTTAATCGTGTAATTTAAAGTTTCGACACACATTTTCCAATTTTCGTAATTTAAATCCAAAAATCACCAAGGGTGCCAACTATCGATTCGAGGGTTACCCGAGACCTCCCGAAACTCACAAACCCGAATTCCGGGCTCGTGGGACCACCCGGGCCACTCATGGCCCGAGAGGCCCAAACTGCCCACGGTCGCCCACAGGCTGCCACGGCCAGCCATGGCAGGGCGCTAGCCACTGCCGGACCACCTCCGGCGCGCCACCACCCTGGCTAGAGCTCCGGCGAACCCTCCGGCCGCCGGAAAATTCTAAAAACGTCCCAAAATGCTCCAAAACACCCCTACAACTCCAATCCATCATCATTTCACTCATTTCTCATTAAACCCACAACTCAAACTCATCACGATGAGAAAAAGTGAGTTGCTTACCGTAGCCAATGATGTGAGGAACCCGAATACGCAAGAAAATGGTCGATCACGCGGCCGGATCTTCGGGAAATCGCCAAAATCTCTTCTCCTCTTCTTCCTTCTCCTTTCTTGGCCAAGGACTCCTCTCTCTCTCCTTTTCTTTGTTTATGCCGAATGTGGCTCCCTCCTCCCCCTCTTTATCATTTAAACTCTATTAATTAAACAATAAAATAATTAAATATTCCAATTTCCAATTTTTTTTTAAATCTAAATTAACACATTTAATCTTAACCACTGCTCCAATCCTGTAAGCCACTGCTCCAATCCTGGTGATGATCTCGAAGGGGCCAATGTACCTCGGGGCCAACTTACCGTCGCTTCTTGCCTTCTTAAATCTTACTGAAGGTGGAATATTATCTCAGTGGACTCCGCCAGGAACACCGCAACTTAATGGTGTGTCCGAGCGGAGGAATCGGACATTGTTGGATATGGTTCGATCGATGTTAAGTCTCACTGATCTCCCGATCTCCTTCTGGGGTTATGCTCTGCAAACGGCCGCATTCATAATAAACAGGGCTCCGTCGAAAGCAGTTGAAGGGACATCATTCGAGAAGAGGTACGGGAAGGAACCCGTTTTGTCTTCCTAAAAATCTGGGGTTGCGAGGCTTATGTAAAACGGTTGCTTGCAACCAAGCTCGAACCGAGATCAGATAAATGCACTTTCGTCGGATATCCAAAAGAAACAAAAGGATACTACTTCTACAAACCGAGCGAAAATAAAGTTTTTATCGCTTGAGGTGGGACATTCTTGGAAAAAGAGTTCATTTCCAAGACAGTCAGTGGGAGGGCTGTTCATCTTGATGAAGTTCTAGATGAGATGGTCACTCGGGAACCGCTAGACAACCCACTAGAAGAAGTAGAGCCAGAAGTGGTCGTTGAGCAAGAACAAATAGCTACAGTGAATGAGGACGGTCCGAGGCGGTCTGAAAGGATAAGTCATGCACCTGTCAGATACGGTTTCTTAGTAACTGAAGGTGATGGTTTAGTATTAGTGGACAATGATCCAGCTACCTTTCGAGAGGCCTTGGACGGAACTGACTCTGAGAAATGGCTGGAAGCCATGAGGGAAGAAATGCAATCCATGTCAGATAATCAAGTGTGGGACTTGGTGGATCATACCCCTGACGTAAAAGTCATTGGGTGTAAATGGATCTTTAAAATAAAGATAGACATGGATGGCAAACCTCAGACCTATAAAGCAAGACTGGTAGCAAAAGGTTATAGGCAAATCCACGGAATTGACTATGAAGAGACCTTTTCTCCAGTAGCTATGGTCAAATCTATCCGCATTCTACTTGCCGTAGCAGCGTATCACAACTATGAGATATGGCAAATGGATGTCAAAACCGCCTTCCTCAACGGGAGGTTAGCTGAGGACGTTTATATGTCCCAGCCTGAGGGTTTTGAGGATCCAAAGAATAAGGGAAAGATTTGCAAGTTGCTCAAATCAATCTATGGTTTGAAGCAAGCATCTCGGAGTTGGAATCAGCGTTTTGATGAAGTAGTGAAACAGTTTGGCTTCGTCAAAAACAATGATGAACCTTGCGTGTATAAAAAGGCAAATGGGAGCAATGTAGTCTTCTTGGTGCTTTATGTTGATGACATACTGCTCATTGGAAACGATGTCTCTACCTTTCTGTTAACAAAGACTTGGTTAGGTGAGTGTTTCACAATGAAGGACTTAGGTGATGCCTCTTACATCTTGGGGATCAAGATATATAGAGATCGTGCCAAGCGGGTCTTGGGCTTAAGTCAAAGCACCTACATAGACAAGATCCGAACGTTCTTCTTTATCGATTCATACAAGACTTAAAGGTAAATATCTTGTGGAATAGATTTTGCTTTGGGATTTAATGGTTTATGTTCTTGGACAAGGTTTGGAGTAGATTTTCTTATAATGCTTCCGCTATCTCGACGATCTAGAACGCTCCAAAACCCTACAGCCCTTAGTTCTAATCTAAGTCCCAGTCTATACCCATTGACCTAACATGCTTATCATGTTTTGCTTGAGGAAGAGCCTTGGTCAAGGGGTTGGCTGTGTTATCATCAGTCGCAATGTAGTGGATCTTCACGTCACCTCTAGCAACAATGTCGCGGATGATGTGTCACGAAGCAGGATACCATTGCCGATTCTATGACGGAAGTTGAGTACATTGCCGCATGTGAGGCGGCAAAAGAGGCTGTATGGATCAGGAGTTTCATGGCTGGGTTAGGTGTAATTAAAAACCCGTCTAACCCAGTAGACTTATATTGTGAAAACACCGGGGCTATTGCGCAAGCTAAGGAACCCAGGGCACATAACAGATCCAAACATGTACTCAGAAAGTATCACATCATCCGCGACATAATTGCTAGAGGTGACGTGAAGATCCACTACGTTGCAACTGATGATAACACAGCCGACCCATTGACCAAGGCTCTTCCTCAAGATAAACATGAAAAACATGTTAGGTCAATGGGTATAGACTGGGACTTAGATTGGAGCTAAGGGCAAGTGGGAGATTGATAGCATTTGTGCCCTAGTCCAATTGGTATTAGCCTGTAAACGTCTATGTACAAATATCATCGTTTGTAATGTATAAATATAAACGGCTTTATATTACTTATGTGTTGAAGTAATATGTTAAGCATGATCTGATTTATGACCACTAAAGTAGTAGAACTATAAATCTGTACGGATCACACTTAACGAGTCCCTGGTCAACCTATGCTTCCTTAAAAGCGACCAGTATGAGGATGGTTCTTAATGACGTAGTTCTACTTGTCATAAAGATGTGGGATCCTGGAACCATATCATAGATATCATGAGGTGATTGATATCGGACGACCCGCATTGAATAGTGTTTTCATAGATTAAGCCATAAACATATTCAGATGCGATAGCTTGTCACGACGTCCTTAGACCAAGGAGTCTTTGTGATCACTGTGCAATGAACGTACGGCTTTAACTTGCGCCAAACGCTTTCTGTAAAAGGATTGCTATGAAGGGCATGATTGGGTGGTGGAATGGGTTGCATGAGTGACATGAAAGACGGCTAAGGGATTTATCCCTCATACTACGGTATGGGAAAGATATCCGTTAGAAGGCCTCTTGATGGAGACTGACTGAGAGGAAAAGCATGGCCATGCAAATGATACGGGTTATCAGTCCTCAGTCATCTCGCATATCAAGTAACAATGATTGATTGAACAAGGGAGACGACTCTATGCCTTGAGATCAATCGGGATATCTAGAGATAAAAGGATGGTGACTTGTACGCACAAAGGTTAAGTCGAATCATCGATCATCGTGCACCTTGGGTAATCATAATGTTTTACTAGAGACCACTTATGATGGATCGGGCATGAGCGAGTCTTGCGCCAATCTGCCAACGGTGGCATGAGCCTAGAGGGTCACACACATACAAGACGGATAACTTGAGACAAGGAAACATGGATGTTTCTTAAGGAGAAGTATATGGACAAAACTGGAGGTTTTGTGCCATAGGTTCGGTTTGAGAGAATAATTAGCGAATCGAAAAAAAATTGAGTTTTTCGTCGATATCGCGTCGGATTTTGTTTGATAAGTAACGACAAAAAGGTCGGGAAACTTTTGGACGCGGCATGAGACAACACGGGAGGGCCCATTGGGCTCGGCCCATGAAGCCTCATGGCCGGCCCAATAAGGGCCCAATAAGGCCATATGGCCGGCCCACTTGGTGGGGCTATTGTGGGGGCCACACAACACCATGCTTAGTTGGTGGTTGTGGATTAAGAGGTGAGTGATTTAAGGGGTATGGGTTAAAGCACCTTTAAGGCCATACCAGTCACTTTAAACCCATACTTGTGAGTTGGATGATGGATTAAATGCAAGACTTTGATTCATTAATCATTGAATCACAAAACACTCACAAAACCTCTCTCATTCTCTAGTGTGGCCGGCCACCCCTTGTTCTTCTCCTCCATCTTGCTCTCTTGTTCTTCATTTAATTGTTCTGGTAGGCAATTAAGTGAAGGATCTTGAAGATCATCCTCTTGGTGTGGACTTGCTTTAGAGAAGAAGATCCGAACGTTCTTCTTTATCGATTCAAACAAGACTTAAAGGTAAACATTTTGTGGAATAGATTTTGCATTGGGATTTAATGGTTTAAATGTTCTTGGACAAGGTTTGGAGTAGATTATCTTTTTATTGCTTCCGCTATCACGATGACGATCTAGAACGCTCCAAAACGCTACATTTGGCATGTGCTCTGGATTCCTTAGCTTGCGCATTGGCCCCGGTGTTGTCACAATATAAGTCTTCTGGGTTAGATGGGTTTTGGATTACACCTAACCCAACCATGAAACTCTTGATACATACAGCCTCTTTGCCGCTTCCGATGCAGCAATGTACTCAGCTTCGGTCGTAGAGTCGGCAATGGTGTCCTGCTTCTTGCTTTTCCAGCTGAATGCTCCACCTTTCAACGTAAACACATATCCCAACTGACTCTTAAAGTCATCGGGGTCTGTCTAGAAACTAGCGTCGACATATCCTTTGACGACTAGATCATCATTTCTTCCCCCTTATACAAGAAAAGCGTCTTTTGTTTTTCTCAAATATTTGAGAATCGCCTTGATGGCAATCCAGTGTGCCTCACCGAGTTTGGATTGATGTCTACTGGTACAGCTTAGGGCAAAAGAGACATCCGGTCTCGTACATATAATGGCATACATTATGGACCCTATAGCCGAAGCATATGGGATCTCATTCATTCTAGCTAGCTCTGCAGGTGTCTCAGCACATTGCTTCTTGCTAAGCTTCATGCCATGACGCATGGGCAGCAATCCTTTCTTTGAATCTTGCATTGAGAATCGTCTCAACACTTTGTCTATGTAGGTGCTTTGACTTAAGCCCAAGGCCCGCTTGGCACGGTCTCTATATATCTTGATCCCCAAGATGTAGGAGGCCTCGCCTAAGTCCTTCATTGCGAAACACTCACCTAAACAAGTCTTTGTTAAGAGCAAGGTAGGGACGTCGTTTCCAATGAGCAGTATGTCATTAATATGAACCACCAAGAAGACTACTTTGCTCCCATCTGCCTTCTTATATACGCAAGGTTCATCGTCGTTCTTGATGAAGCCAAACTGTTTCACAACTTCATCAAAACGCTGATTCCAACTCCGAGATGCTTACTTCAAACCATAGATTGATTTGAGCAACTTGCAAATCTTTCCCTTATTCTTAGGATCCTCAAAACCCTCAGGCAAGTAGAATGTGGATAGATTTGACCATAGCCACTGGAGAAAAGGTCTCTTCATAGTCAATTCCGTGGACTTGCCCATAACCTTTTGCTACCAGTCTTGCTTTATAGGTCTGAGGTTTGCCATCCATGTCTATCTTTATTTTAAAGATCCATTTACACCCAATGACTTTTACGTCAGGGGTCTGATCCACCAAGTCCCACACTTGATTATCTGGCATGGATTGCATTTCTTCCCTTATGGCTTCCAGCCATTTCTCAGAGTCGGTTCCGTCCAAGGCCTCTCGAAAGGTAGCTGGATCATTTGATAGCATTTGTGCCCTAGTCCAATTGGTATTAGCCTGTAATATGTTAAATATAAACGTCTATGTTAAAATATCATCGTTTGTAATGTATAAATATAAACGGCTTTATATTACTTATGTGTTGAAGTAATATGTTAAGCATGATCTGATTTATGACCACTAAAGTAGTAGAACCATAAATCTGTACGGATCACACTTAACGAGTCCCTGGTCAACCTATGCTTCCTTAAAAGCGACCAGTATGAGGATGGTTCTTAATGACGTAGTTCTACTTGTCATAAGGATGTGGGATCCTGGAACCATATCATAGATATCATGAGGTGATTGATATCGGACGACCCGCATTGAATAGTGTTTTCATAGATTAAGCCATAAACATATTCAGATGCGATAGCTTGTCACGACATCCTTAGACCAAGGAGTCTTTGTGATCACTATGCAATGAACGTACGGCTTTAACTTGCGCCAAACGCTTTCTGTAAAAGGATTGCTATAAAGGGCATGATTGGGTGGCGGAACGGGTTGCATGAGTGACGCGAAAGACGGCTAAGGGATTTATCCCTCATACTACGGTATGGGAAAGATATCCGTTAGAAGGCCTCTTGATGGAGACTGACTGAGAGAAAAAGCATGGCCATGCAAATGATACGGGTTATCATTTCTCAGTCATCTCGCATATCAAGTAACAATGATTGATTGAACAAGGGAGACGACTCTATGCCTTGAGATCAATTGGGATATCTAGAGATAAAAGAATGGTGACTAGTACGCACAAAGGTTAAGTCGAATTATCGATCATCGTGCACCTTGGCCGCGGACAAAAGTCGAATTTTGATAAGTAACGACAAAAAGGTCGGGCAACTTTTGGACGCGGCATGAGACAACACGGGAGGGCCCATTGGGCTCGGCCCATGAAGCCTCATGGCCGGCCCAATAAGGGCCCAATAAGGCCATATGGCCGGCCCAATAAGGCCATATGGCCGACCTTTTTGTCGTTACTTATCAAACAAAGTCTGACGCGATATCGACGAAAAACTCAATTTTTTCTCGATTCGCTAATTATTCTCTGAAACCGAACCTATGGCACAAAACCTCCAGTTTTATCCATATACTTCTCCTTAAGAAACATCCATGTTTCCTTGTCTTAAGTTATCCGTCTTGTATGTGTGTGACCCTCTAGGCTCATGCCACCGTTGGCAGATCGGCGCAAGACTCGCTCTTGCCCGATCCATCATAAGTGGTCTCTAGTAAAACATTATGATTACCCAAGGTGCCCGATGATCGATGATTCGACTTAACCTTTATGCGTACAAGTAACCATCCTTTTATCTCTAGATATCCCGATTGATCTCAAGGCATAGAGTCGTCTCCCTTGTTCAATCAATCATTATTACTTGATATGCGAGATGACTGAGGACTGATAACCCGTATCATTTGCATGGCCATGCTTTTCCTCTCAGTCAGTCTCCATCAAGAGGCCTTCTAACGGATATCTTTCCCATACCGTAGTATGAGGGATAAATCCCTTTGCCGTCTTTCGTGTCACTCATGCAACCCGTTCCGCCACCCAATCATATAGCAATCCTTTTACAGAAAGCGTTTGGCGCAAGTTAAAGCCGTACGTTCATTGCACAGTGATCACAAAGACTCCTTGGTCTAAGGACGTCGTGACAAGCTATCGCATCTGAATATGTTTATGGCTTAATCTATGAAAACACTATTCAATGCGGGTCGTCCGATATCAATCACCTCATGATATCTATGATATGGTTCCAGGATCCCACATCCTTATGAAAAGTAGAACTACGTCATTAAGAACCATCCTCATACTGGTCGCTTTCAAGGAAGCATAGGTTGACCAGGGACTCCTTTATTGTGATCCGTACAGATTTATGGTTCTACTACTTTAGTGGTCATAAATCAGATCATGCTTAACATATTACTTCAACACATAATTAATATAAAGCCGTTTATATTTATACATTACAAACGATGATATTTGTACATAGACGTTTACAGGCTAATACCAATTGGATTAGGGCACAAATGCTATCAATCTCCCACTTGCCCTTAGTTCCAATCTAAGTCCCAGTCTATACCCATTGACCTAACATGTTTTTCATGTTTATCTTGAGGAAGAGCCTTGGTCAATGGGTCGGCTGTGTTATCATCAGTTGCAACGTATTGGATCTTCACGTCACCTCTAGCAACTATGTCGCGGATGATGTGATACTTTCTGAGTACATGTTTGGATCTGTTATGTGCCCTGGGTTCCTTAGCTTGCGCAATAGCCCCGGTGTTGTCACAATATAAGTCTACTAGGTTAGACGGGTTTTTAATTACACCTAACCCAGCCATGAAACTCCTGATCCATACAGCCTCTTTCGCCGCCTCACATGCGGCAATGTACTCAGCTTCCGTTGTAGAGTCGGCAATGGTATCTTGCTTCTTGCTTTTCCAGCTGAATGCTCCACCGTTCAACATAAACACATATCCCAACTGACTCTTAAAGTCACCGGGGACTGTCTGGAAACTAGCGTCGACATATCCTTTGACGACGAGATCATCATTTCTGCCCCCGTATACAAGAAAGGCGTCCTTGGTTTTTCTCAAATATTTGAGAATCGCCTTGACAGCGATCCAGTGTGCCTCACCGGGTTTGGATTAATGTCTACTGGTACAGCTTAGGGCAAACGAGACATCCGGTCTCGTGCATATCATTGCATACATTATGGACCCTATAGCCGAAGCATATGGGATCTCATTCATTCTTGCTAGCTCTGCAGGTGTCTCAGCTGATAGCATTTGTGCCCTAGTCCAATTGGTATTAGCCTGTAAACGTCTATGTTCAAATATCATCGTTTGTAATGTATAAATATAAACGGCTTTATATTACTTATGTGTTGAAGTAATATGTTAAGCATGATCTGATTTATGACCACTAAAGTAGTAGAACCATAAATCTGTACGGATCACACTTAACGAGTCCCTGGTCAACCTATGCTTCGTTAAAAGCGACCAGTATGAGGATGGTTCTTAATGACGTAGTTCTACTTGTCATAAGGATGTGGGATCCTGGAACCATATCATAGATATCATGAGGTGATTGATATCGGACGACCCGCATTGAATAGTGTTTTCATAGATTAAGCCATAAACATATTCAGATGCGATAGCTTGTCACGACGTCCTTAGACCAAGGAGTCTTTGTGATCACTATGCAATGAACGTACGGCTTTAACTTGCGCCAAACGCTTTCTGTAAAAGGATTGCTATAAAGGGCATGATTGGGTGGCGGAACGGGTTGCATGAGTGACACGAAAGACGGCTAAGGGTAGTATCCCTCATACTACGGTATGGGAAAGATATCCGTTAGAAGGCTTCTTGATGGAGACTGACTGAGAGAAAAAGCATGGCCATGCAAATGATACGGGTTATCATTTCTCAGTCATCTCGCATATCAAGTAACAATGATTGATTGAACAAGGGAGACGACTCTATGCCTTGAGATCAATTGGGATATCAAGAGATAAAAGAATGGTGACTTGTACGCACAAAGGTTAAGTCGAATTATCGATCATCGTGCACCTTGGGTAATCATAATGTTTTACTAGAGACCACTTATGATGGATCGGGCAAGAGTGAGTCTTGCGCTGATCTGCCAACGGTGGCATGAGCCTAGAGGGTCACACACATACAAGACGGATAACTTGAGACAAGGAAACATGGATGTTTCTTAAGGAGAAGTATATGGACAAAACTGGAGGTTTTGTGCCATAGGTTCGGTTTGAGAGAATAATTAGCGAATCGAGAAAAATTGAGTTTTTCGTCGATATCGCGTCGGACTTTGTTTGATAAGTAACGACAAAAAGGTCGGGCAACTTTTGGACGCGGCATGAGACAACACGGGAGGGCCCATTGGGCTCGGCCCATGAAGCCTCATGGCCGGCCCAATAAGGGCCCAATAAGGCCATATGGCCAGTCCACTTGGTGGGGCCATTGTGGGGGCCACACAATGCCATGCTTAGTTGGTGATTATGGATTAAGAGGTGAGTGATTTAAGGGGTATGGGTTAAAGCACCTTTAAGCCCATACCAATCACTTTTAACCCATACTTGTGAGTTGGGTGATGAATTATAATGCAAGACTTTAATTCATTAATTCATTAAGTCACAAAACACACAAAAATCCTCTCTCTCTTTCATTGTGGCCGGCCACCCCTCTCCTCTTCGTGATCTTGCTCTCTTGTTCTTCATTTAATTGTTCTAGTAGGCAATTAAGTGAAGGATCTTGAAGATCATCCTCTTGGTGTGGACTAGCTTTAGAGAAGAAGATCCGAACGTTCTTCTTTATCGATTCAAACAAGACTTAAAGGTAAACATCTTGTGGAATAGATTTTGCTTTGGGATTTAATGGTTTAAATGTTCTTGGACAAGGTTTGGAGTAGATTATCTTTTATTGCTTCCGCTATCTCGACGATCTCGAACGCTCCAAAACCCTATAGTGGTATCAGAGCGTTGGTTACCCTCTTAATCTTTGTCTTGTTGAATTCATTTCGGTTTTGTGATTATTTGCATGCCAAAAGTTGATAACATGATTTTAATGCTTTTTTGGAGATTTGCTTGAAATATGTTAATTTTGAAAAATATATTAAATTTGGAATTTTTCGGAAATTATTGGATTTGTCGGGTCCGAGAAGAGACTCTCAGGGAGCCGGATCGGAGGTACCGGACGGAGGTCACCGGAGGCCAGTGAGGCCGGCGGTGACCGGGCCCGTCCCCACTCTTGGCCGAGGTCGAGAGTGGCGGCAAGCCGGGTTTGGGCCTTCCAAGGCCCAAACCGGACCGTGCATAGTTGGGCTCGGCCCATTGGCTTGGCCCGACTTGGTTCGTGTGTGGTGTTTGATCCATGTCACGAATCCGCGATCCAATATTTCGAAAACTTTCAAAATTTAATCGGTTTCGATAAACCGTTTTTCGAAAAGGTCTAGTTTCGATAAACCCGACCGAGCAACTTGGCAAAATTAAAACCGGAATTATTGCATATTATTTGATAACATGTTTGTGTGATAACATGTTGGATGATGTGATGAAATGTATAATGCATTAGTAGCCCATTAGATTTATTGCTTTCATGGTTTGCATACCGTTAGTGTTAGCGTGTAATTATTCTTTTATTCGAGCCCATAAAGTGTAATTATTTTTTATCCGGTCTACGAACCGAGTATTAATTGTAATTATTACTCAAAGACGAGAAGGATGGAAAATCGAGCACGATGACGGTTTTGGAGGAAGTCCAAGAGCTAGTGGGAGCCCGAATGAGAAAGACGAGAAGATGTGAAGACTCGTAGAATCCTAAGATTAGGATGGGCTATAAAATGCATATTTAACGCTTTATGGATGCTTGCTTGAATTATTTAATTAATTGCATGCTTGCATGATTAGTTTATAAGTTTATAAGCGATCGCCTCACATGCAAAGATTAAAATCAACTTTAATTGTTTGCATGTTTAAAGTGTTGTGAACTATCATCACACGGGTTGTGATGGATGAGTTCAAATTTGAAACGTATTTGCACGGGTTGCAAATGACGGATTCAAATGAAGATAGTATGTGATACAATTAGAAACGTCACAACACGGGTTGTTGATGACGGGTTCGTAATTGTACCAAATACTTTCGAATTATTAAACACAACCAAATTACAAGTTAATTTGAGTCAAGTGAGATGCCACCCAAATTCACACCCATGTAGAAACATTTTATCGGTGTCGTGCGCCTTAGCGGAGCATCGATCGAATGGGTTCTAGATGGGAATGGTAAACTTTGTGGGATGTCGTGCACCTTAGCGGAGCATCTGCACAAAGTTAACTCGTTAGTGAAAGTTGGTTGACTCAACCACGATTCTTGGCCTGAGGTCGAGCTGGGGCATCGGAAGGGTAAGCCGTGTGTTTTACACATACCCTGACTAAGAGTTACACGGGTTGTAATTGGACGGATGTCCTACCTAAATAAGTCAATTGGAGCGGTGCGCCTTAGCGCACTTCAAATGACGAATAAGGGATCTTGGTTTAAAGATTCTAAATTTTAGAATCTAATGGTTGGTGTTTAATTCGGATCTTCGTAAATTTATTCAACTATTCTGATTAAATTTACTTTCTTCGTGTAGAAATGGCTAGTAATTCAACAAACTCGTCTAATTTTTCATTGAGGACTATACTCGAGAAGTGTAAACTCAACGGGAAAAATTATCTAGACTAGGACAGAAATTTACGACTTGTGTTAAAAATGGAACGCAGGGAGTACGTCCTTGATAAGGCTATCCCTGAGGAGCCAGCTGCCAACGCAACGAGGGTCGTTAAGGATGCGTACCAGAAACACCTTAGCGACTCTATCGACGTTGCGTGTGTCATGCTGGGCTGCATGGAGGCGGACCTCCAAAAGCAGTTTATGGAGCTATCCCATGATCCGTTTGCAATGTTTGCACAGATCAAGGATATGTTCAAGGAGAAAGTACGTATTGAAAAATACACTGTTCTCCGAGAACTCATAGCCCGCAAGATGTCAGCAGGCAACTCCGTAGGTCCTCACGTCCTACAGATGAAGGGGCATTTTGACCATATGACTAGTATCGGTATGTCTATGGAAAAGGAAATGGCTGCGGATTTTGTTCTGCAATCCCTTCCTCATGCATATGGTGGGTTCGTCATGAACTATCATATGCATGATATGGACAAGACCGTGTCGGAGTTGCACAGCATGCTAGTAACTGCCGAGAAGAGCATAAGGGGCAGTTCGTCCAAAAATGTCTTCATGGTCAAGAAGGGACCCAGCTTCAAAGCTGTTGGTGGCAAGGGTAAAGGCCCAAGACACCTCGCAGGGAGGAACAGACGACCATTTATTCCTAGACCTCACATGCCCGTACAAGGCAAAGGGAAGGCAAAGGAGTCGGTCTGTTTCTACTGTCAAAAGCCTGGTCATTGGAAGAAAGACTGTCAGCAGCTGAAGGAGGATCAGAAGAAGGGCGGTGGGGCCGCTACTTCATCAGGTATTCCATTAGAGCTATATCTTTCTACAATAAATACCTGGGTACTAGACACTGGAGCTGAGTCTCATGTCTGTGCTGATGTGCAGGTGTTACACAATAGAAGAGATATAAAGGAAAACGAGGTGGACCTAAGAGTTGAGAACAATACCAGAGTTGCCGCAACTGTTGTGGGTTCTGTGAACCTTGTTTTGCCCAGTGGGCTTGTAATTGAACTTAATGATGTGTTTTGCATACCTGTTTTCAACAGGAAGATTATCTCAATTTCTCTTCTTGAAATAGAGGGATATTATTTTAATATTAAGAACGGGTTTTTTGATATTATGCGCAACAACATATATTATGGCAATGCTCGCACTGTTGGAGGATTATACATATTGAATATGCAAAACTCGAAATCCAACATGCTCTATAATGTAAATGCTAAGAGGTTTAAAACTAATGATTTAGACCAAACTCTTATCTTGCATTGTCGTCTAGGTCACATAAATGAGAAACGCATCTCAGCGCTTCATAAGCGCGGACTTCTAAGTCAATTCGAATTCCAAGCGATTGAAAGATGCGAAGCTTGTTTGATGGGCAAGATGACTAAAGCGCCCTTCACTGGTTTAGGTGAGAGGGCATGTGACTTATTGGGTCTAATACATTCAGACGTATGTGGACCAATGAGTACGCATGCCAGAGGTGGTTTAGGCTACTTTATCACATTTACTGACGATTTCAGTAGATATGGTTATGTCTATCTCATGAGACATAAGTCCGAAGCTTTTGATAAATTCAAAGAGTTTAGGACTGAAGTAGAAAACCAACTCGTAAAGAGTATCAAGGCACTCCGTTCTGATCGGGGTGGAGAATACTTATCCGAGGAGTTTCTTAGTTATCTTACTGAAGGTGGAATATTATCTTAGTGGACTCCGCCAGGAACACCGCAACTTAATGGTGTGTCCGAACGGAGGAATCGAACATTGTTAGATATGGTTCTATCAATGTTAAGTCTCACTGATCTCTCGATCTCCTTCTGGGGTTATGCTCTGCAAACGGCCGCTTTCATAATAAATAGGGCTCCGTCGAAAGCAGTGGAAGGGACATCATTTGAAAAATGGTACGGGAAGGAACCCGTTTTGTCCTTCCTTAAAATCTGGGTTTGCGAGGCTTATGTTAAAATGTTGCTTGCAACCAAGCTTGAACCAAGATCAGATAAATGCACTTTCGTCAGATATCCAAAAGAAACAAAAGGATACTACTTCTACAAACCGAGCGAAAATAAAGTTTTTGTCGCTCGAGGTGGGACGTTCTTGGAAAAAGAGTTCATTTCCAAGACAGTCAGTGGGAGGGCTATTCATCTTGATGAAGTTCTAGATGAGATGGTCACTTGGGAACCACGAGAAGACCCACTAGAAGAGGTAGAGCCAGAAGTGGTCATTGAGCAAGAACCAATAGCTGCAGTTAATGAGGACGGTCCGAGGCGCTCTGAAAGGATAAGTCATGCACCTGTCAGATAGGGTTTCTTAGTAACTGAAGGTGATGGTTTAGTACTAGTGGACAATGATCCAGCTACCTTTCGAGAGGCTTTGGACGGAACCGACTCTGAGAAATGGCTGGAAGCCATGAGGGAAGAAATGCAATCCATGTCAGATAATCAAGTGTGGGACTTGGTAGATCATACCCCTGATGTTAAGGTCATAGGGTGTAAATGGATCTTTAAAATAAAGATTGACATGGATGGCAAACCTCAGACCTATAAAGCGAGACTGGTAGCAAAAGGTTATAGACAAGTCCATGGAATTGACTATGAAGAGACCTTTTCTCCAGTAGCTATGGTCAAATCTATCCGCATTCTTCTTGCCATAGCAGCATATCACAACTATGAGATATGGCAAATGGATGTCAAAACCACCTTCCTCAACGGGAGGTTAGCTGAGGACGTTTATATGTCTCAGCCTGAGGGTTTTGAGGATCCAAAGAATAAGGGAAAGATTTGCAAGTTGCTCAAATCAATCTATGGTTTGAAGCAAGCATCTCAGAGTTGGAATCAGCGTTTTGATGAAGTAGTAAAACGGTTTGGCTTCGTGAAGAAAGATGATGAACCTTGCGTGTATAAAAAGGCAATTGGGAGCAATATAATCTTTTTAGTGCTTTATGTTGATGACATACTGCTCATTGGAAACGACGTCCCTACCTTGCTCTTAACGAAGACTTGGTTAGGTGAGTGTTTCGCAATGAAGGACTTAGGCGAGACCTCTTACATCTTGGGAATCAAGATATATAGAGACCGTGCCAAGCGGGTCTTGGGCTTAAGTCAAAGCACTTATATAGACAAGGTGTTGAGACGATTCTCAATGCAAGATTCAAAGAAAGGATTGCTGCCCATGCGTCATGGCGTGAAGCTTAGCAAGAAGCAGGGTGCTGAGACACCTGCAGAGCTAGCAAGAATGAATGAGATCCCATATGCTTGGGCTATAGGGTCCATAATGTATGCCATGATATGCACGAGACCGGATGTCTCGTTTGCCCTAAGCTGTACCAGTAGACATCAATCCAAACCTGGTGAGGCACACTGGATGGCTGTCAAGGCGATTCTCAAATATTTGAGAAAAACCAAGGACGCCTTTCTTGTATACGGGGGCAGAAATGATGATCTCGTCGTCAAAGGATATGTCGACGCTAGTTTCCAGACAGACCCCGATGACTTTAAGAGTCAGTTGGGATATGTGTTTATGTTGAACGGTGGAGCATTCAGCTGGAAAAGCAAGAAGCAGGATACCATTGCCGACTCTACGACGGAAGCTGAGTACATTGCCGCATGTGAGGCGGCAAAAGAGGCTGTATGGATCAGGAGTTTCATGGTTGGGTTAGGTGTAATTAAAAACCCGTCTAACCTAGTAGACTTATATTGTGACAACACCGGGGCTATTGCGCAAGCTAAGGAACCCAGGGCACATAACAAATCCAAACATGTACTCAGGAAGTATCACATCATCCGCGACATAATTGCTAGAGGTGACGTGAAGATCCACTACGTTGCAACTGATGATAACACAGCCGACCCATTGACCAAGGCTCTTCCTCAAGATAAACATGAAAAACATGTTAGGTCAATGGGTATAGACTGGGACTTAGATTGGAGCTAAGGGCAAGTGGGAGATTGATAGCATTTGTTCCCTAGTCCAATTGGTATTAGCCTGTAAACGTCTATGTTCAAATATCATCGTTTGTAATGTATAAATATAAACGGCTTTATATTACTTATGTGTTGAAGTAATATGTTAAGCGTGATCTGATTTATGACCACTAAAGTAGTAGAACCATAAATCTGTACGGATCACACTTAACGAGTCCCTGGTCAACCTATGCTTCGTTAAAAGCGACCAGTATGAGGATGGTTCTTAATGACGTAGTTCTACTTGTCATAAGGATGTGGGATCCTGGAACCATATCATAGATATCATGAGGTGATTGATATCGGACGACCCGCATTGAATAGTGTTTTCATAGATTAAGCCATAAACATATTCAGATGCGACAGCTTGTCACGACGTCCTTAGACCAAGGAGTCTTTGTGATCACTATGCAATGAACGTACGGCTTTAACTTGCGCCAAACGCTTTCTGTAAAAGGATTGCTATAAAGGGCATGATTGGGTGGCGGAACGGGTTGCATGAGTCACACGAAAGACGGCTAAGGGTAGTATCCCTCATACTACGGTATGGGAAAGATATCCGTTAGAAGGCTTCTTGATGGAGACTGACTGAGCGAAAAAGCATGGCCATGCAAATGATACGGGTTATCATTTCTCAGTCATCTCGCATACAATGATTGATTGAACAAGGGAGACGACTCTATGCCTTGAGCTCAATTGGGATATCTAGAGATAAAAGGATGGTGACTTGTACGCACAAAGGTTAAGTCGAATTATCGATCATCGTGCACCTTGGGTAATCATAATGTTTTACTAGAGACCACTTATGATGGATCGGGCAAGAGCGAGTCTTGCGCTGATCTGCCAACGGTGGCATGAGCCTAGAGGGTCACACACATACAAGACGGATAACTTGAGACAAGGAAACATGGATGTTTCTTAAGGAGAAGTATATGGACAAAACTGGAGGTTTTGTGCCATAGGTTCGGTTTGAGAGAATAATTAGCGAATCGAGAAAAATTGAGTTTTTCGTCGATATCGCGTCGGACTTTGTTTGATAAGTAACGACAAAAAGGTCGGGCAACTTTTGGACGCGGCATGAGACAACACGGGAGGCCCAATAAGGCCATATGGCCGGCCCACTTGGTGGGGCCATTGTGGGGGCCACACAATGCCATGCTTAGTTGGTGATTATGGATTAAGAGGTGAGTGATTTAAGGGGTATGGGTTAAAGCACCTTTAAGCCCATACCAATCACTTTTAACCCATACTTGTGAGTTGGGTGATGAATTATAATGCAAGACTTTAATTCATTAATTCATTAAGTCACAAAACACACAAAAATCCTCTCTCTCTCTCATTGTGGCCGGCCACCCCTCTCCTCTTCGTGATCTTGCTCTCTTGTTCTTCATTTAATTGTTCTAGTAGGCAATTAAGTGAAGGATCTTGAAGATCATCCTCTTGGTGTGGACTAGCTTTAGAGAAGAAGATCCGAACGTTCTTCTTTATCGATTCAAACAAGACTTAAAGGTAAACATCTTGTGGAATAGATTTTGCTTTGGGATTTAATGGTTTAAATGTTCTTGGACAAGGTTTGGAGTAGATTATCTTTTATTGCTTCCGCTATCTCGACGATCTAGAACGATCCAAAACCCTACATCATTGTCCACTAATACTTAATCATCACCTCCAGTTACTAGGAAACCGTATCTAATAGGTGCATGACTTATCCTTTCAGACCGCCTCGGACCGTCCTCATTAACTGTAGCTATTGGTTCTTGCTCAACGACAACTTCTGGCTCTACTTCTTCTAGTGGGTCGTCTAGTGGTTCCCAAGTGACCATCTCATCTAGAACTTCATCAAGATGAACAGCCCTCCCACAGACTGTCTTGGAAATAAATTCCTTTTCCAAGAATGTCCCACCTCGAGCGATAAAAACTTTATTTTCGCTCGGTTTGTAGAAGTAGTATCCTTTTGTTTCTTTTGGATATCCGACGAAAGTGCACTTATCCGATCTCGGTTCGAGCTTGGTTGCAAGCAACCATTTTACATAAGCCTCGCAACCCCAGATTTTTAGGAAGGACAAAACAGGTTCCTTCCCGTACCATTTCTCGAATGATGTCCCTTTCACTGCTTTCGACGGAGCCCTGTTTATTATGAATGCGGCCGTTTGCAGAGCATAGCCCAGAAGGAGATTGGGAGATCAGTGACACTTAACATCGATCGAACCATATCCAACAATGTCCGATTCCTCCGCTCGGATACACCATTGAGTTGCGGTGTTCCTGGCGGAGTCCACTGAGATAGTATTCCACCTTCAGTAAGATGACTAAGAAACTTCTCGGATAAGTATTCTCCACCCCGATCAGAACGGAGTGCTTTGATACTCTTTCCGAGTTGGTTTTCTACTTCAGTCCTAAACTCCTTGAATTTATCAAAGGCTTCGCACTTATGTCCCATGATATAGACATAACCATATCTACTGAAATCGTCAGTAAATGTGATAAAGTAGCCTAAATAACCTCTGGCTGGTGTACTCATTGGTCCACATACGTCTGAATGTATTAGACCCAATACATCACCTGCCCTCTCACCTAAACCAGTGAAGGGCGCTTTAGTCATCTTGCCCATTAAACAAGTTCGCATCTATCAATCGTTTGGAATTCGAATTGACTTCGAAGTTCGCGCTTATGAAGCGCTGAGATGCGTTTCTCATTTATGTGACCTAGACGACAATGCCAGATTCGAGTTTGGTCTAAATCATTAGCTTTAAACCTCTTAGCATTTATATTATAGAGCATGTTGGATCTAGAGTTTTGCATATTCAATATGTATAAACCTCCAACAGTGTGAGCATTTCCATAAAACATGTTGTTGCGCATAATATTAAAAAACCCGTTCTTAATATTAAAATAATAACCTTCTTTTTCAAGAAGAGAAATTGAAATAATATTCCTGCTGAAAGCAGGTACGCAAAACACATCATGAAGTTCAATTACAAGCCCACTGAGCAAAACAAGGTTAACAGAACCCACGGCAGTTGCGGCAACTCTCACGTTGTTCCCAACTCTTAGGTCCACCTCGCTTTCCTCCATATCTCTTCTACTGTGCACACCTGCATAACCGCACAGACATGAGACTCAGCTCCAGTGTCTAGTACCCAAGTATTTATCGTAGAAAGATATAGTTCTATTGGAATACCTGATGAAGTAGCGGCCCCACCGCCCTTCTTCTGATCCTCCTTCAGCTGTTGACAGTCTTTCTTCCAATGACCAGGCTTTTGACAATAGAAACAGACCGACTCCTTTGCCTTCCCCTTGCCTTTTACGGGCATGGAAGGTCTAGGAACAAATGGTCATCTGATCTTTCCTGCCAGGTGCATTGGGGCTTTACCCTTGCCACCACCAGCTTTGAAGCTGGATCCCTTCTTGACCATAAGAATACTTTTGGGCGAACTGCCCCTTGTGCTCTTCTCGGCAGTCACTAGCATGCTGTGAAACTCCGACGCGGTCTTGTCCATGTCATGCATGTGATAGTTCATGACGAACCCACCATATCCATGAGGAAGGGATTGCAGAATAAAATGCGCAGCCATTTCCTTTTCCATAGACATACCGATACTAATCATATGGTCGAAATGTCCCTTCATACGTAGGACGTGTGGACCTACGGAGCTGCCTGCTGACATCTTGCAAGCAATGTGTTCTAGGAGAACAGTATATTTTTCAATACACACTTTCTCTTTGAACATATCCTTGATCTGTGCAAACATTCCAAACGGATCATGGGATAGCTCCATAAACTACTTCAGGAGGTCCGCCTCCATGCAGCCCTGCATGACACACAACGTCGATAGAGTCGCTAAGGTGTTTCTAGTACGCATCCTTAACGACCCTCGTTGCGTTGGCAGCTGGCTCCACCAGGATAGCCTTATCAAGGATGTACTCCCTGCGTTCCAACTTTAACACAAGTCATAAATTCCTGTCCCAATCCAAATAAATTGTCCCGTTGATTTTACACTTTTCGAGTATAGTCCTCAACGACAAATTAGATGAGTTTGTTGAATTACTAGTCATTTCTACACGAAGAAAGTAAATTTAATCAGAAAAGTTGAATAAATGTACGAAGATCCGAATTAAACACCAACCATCCGATTTTAAGGTTTAGAATCTTTAAACCAAGATCCCTTATTCGTCATTTGAAGTACGCTAAGGCGCACCGCTCCAATTGACTTATTTAGGTAGGACGTCCATCCAATTACAACCCGTGTAACTCTTGGTCAGGGTATGTGCAAAAACACACGGCTTACCCTTCTGATACCCCAGCTCGACCTCAGGCCAAGAATCATGGTCAAGTCAACCAACCTTCACTAACGAGTTAACTTTGTGCAGATGTTCCACTAAGGCGCGCGACATCCCACAAAATTTACCATTCCCATATAGAACCCTTTCGATCGATGCTCCGCTAAGGCGCACGACACCGATAAAATGTTTCTACATGGGTGTGAATTTGGGTGGCATCTCACTTGACTCAAATTATCTTGTAAATTGGTTGTGCTTAATAATTCGAAAGTTTTTGGCACAATTACGAACTCGTCATCAACAACCCGTCTTGTAACGTTTCTAATTGTATCACATACTATCTTCATTTGAAACCGTCATTTGCAACCCGTGCAAACACGTTTCAAATTTGAACTCATCCATCACAACCCGTGCGATGACGGTTCACAACGCTTTAAACATGCAAACAATTAAAGTCGATTTTAATCTTTGCATGTGAGGTGATGGCTTATAAACTTATAAGCTAAGCATGGAAGCAAACATAAAGCGTTAAATATGCATTTTATAGACAATCCTAATCTTAGGATTCTACGAGTCACAACATCTTCTCGTCTTTTTCATTCGGGCTCCCACTAGCTCTTGGACATCCTCCAAGACTGTCATTGTGCTCGATTTTCCATCCTTCTCGTGTTTGAGTAGTAATTACAATTAATACTCGGTTCGTAGACCGGATTAAAAAATAATTACACTTTATGTGCTTGAATGAAAGAATAATTACACGCTAAAACTAAAGGTATGCAAACCGTTAAAGCGATAAAATCTAATGGGCTACTAATGCATCATACATCTCAACACATCATCCAACATGTTATCACACAAACATGTTATCAAATAATATGCAATTATTCCGGTTTTAATTTTTCCAAGTTGCTCGGTCAGGTTTATCGAAACTACACCTTTTCGAAAAACGGTTTATCAAAACCAATTAAACTTTGAAATTTTTCGAAATACTGGATCGCGGGTTCGTGCCACAGATCAAACACCGTGCACGAACCAAGTCGGGCCAAGCTAATGGGCCGAAAGCCCATTGGGCCGAGCCCAACATGACACGGCTTGCCTCCACTCTCGGCCTCGGCCATAAGTGGGGACGGCTCCGGTCACCGCCAGCCTCCCCGGCCTCCGGTGACCTCCGTCCGGTACCCCCGATCAGGTTCCCCAGAGTCTCTTTTCGGACCCGACAAATCCAATAATTTCCGAAAAATTCCAAATTAAATATATTTTCCAAAATGACATATTTCATGCTAATATCCCAAAAAGCATTAAAATCATGTTATCAAAAATTTTGGCATGCAAATAATCATAAAACCGAAACAAGTTCAACAAGAAAAAGATTAAGAGGGTAACCACCCTCTAATACCACTGTGGGGTTTTGGAGCGTTCTAGATCAACGAGATAGCGGAAGCGTTTTACAAAATCTACCCCAAACCTTGTCCAAGAACATAAACCATTAAATCCCAAAGCAAAATCTATTCCACAAGATGTTTACCTTTAAGTCTTTGTTGAATTGATTAAAGAAGAACTTTTGGATCTTCTTCTCTAAAGCAAGTCCACACCAAGTGGATGATCTTGAAGATCCTTCACTTAATTGCCTACTAGAACAATTAAATGAAGAACAAGAGAGGAAGATGAGAGGAGAGAAGGTGTGTGGCCCGTCAAGCAAGAGAGAGAGAGGTTTTTGTGAGTTGTTTGATTAGTTTTGTGTAATGAATGAATAATAGATATTTCAATTCATCATCCAACTCATAAGCATGCGTCTAAAGTGATTGGTATGGGCTCAAAGGTGCTTTAACCCATACCCCTTAAATCACTCACCTCTTAGTCCACAATCACCAACTAAGCATGGTGTTGTGTGGCCCCCACTCATGGACCCACCTTGGGGGCCGGCCAAGAGGGCTTATTGGGCCCTAAATGGGCCCTTGTTTGGGCGACAATGAGACCTCATGGGCCGAGCCCAATGGGCTCGCCCATGTGGTTTCGTGTCGTGTCCAAAAGTCGCCCGACCCTTTTTGTCGTTACTTATCAAACAAAAACCGGCGTGACATCGACGAAAAAACTCAGTTTTCTCGATTCGTTAATTATTCTCTCAAACCGAACCCATGGCACAAAACCTCCAGTTTTGTCCATGTATTGCTCCTCAAGAAACGTTAAGGTTTCCTTGTGTCAAGTTATCCGTCTTGAATGTGTGTGACCCTTCAGGCTCATGCCACCGTTGGCAGATCGGCGCAATAGATCACTCTTGCCCAATCCATATAAGGGGCCTCTAGTAAGACGTTATGATTACCCAAGGTGCATGACGATCGATGATTCGACTTAACCTTGTGCGTACAAGTCACTATCCTATTATCTCTAGATATCCCAATTGATCACAAGGCATAGAGTCGTCACCCTTGTTTAATCAATCATTGTTACTTGATATGTGAGATGGCTGAGAACTGATAACCCGTATCACCGGCATGGCCATGCTCTTACTCTCAGTCAGTCATCGGCATCATATAAATCTGTACGGATCACACTTAACGAGTCCCTGGTCAATATACGCTTCAATCGAAGCGACCAGTATGAGGATGGTTCTCAATGATGTAGTTCTGCTTATCATAGGGATGTGGGATCTCGGAATCATATCATAAATATCATGAGGTGATTGATATCGGACGACCCGCTTTGAATAGTATTTCATAGATTAAGCCATAAACATATTCAAATGCGATAGCTTGTCACGATATCCTTAGACCAAGGAGTCTTTGTGATCGCTATGCGGTCGACGTAAGTCTTTAATTTGCGCCTAACTCTTTTTGTAACAAGATTGCAATAACGGGCATGATTGGGTAGTGGAACGGATTGCATGAGTGTCACGAAAGACGGCTAAAGGATTTATCCCTCATACTACGGTATGGGAAAGATATCCGTTTAGACCGCTTGATCGAGAGTGACTGAGAGAAAGAGCATGGCCATGCCAGTGATACAGGTTATCAGTTCTAAGTCGTCTCACATATCAAGTAACAATGATTGATTAAACAAGAATGACGACTCTATGCCTTGTGATCAATCGGGATGTCTAGAGATAATAGGATAGTGACTTGTACGCACAAGGTTAAATCGAATCATCGATCATCATGCACCTTGGGTAATCATAATATCTTACTAAAGACCACTTATGATGGATCGGGCAAGAGAGATCTTTTGCGTCGATCTGCCAACGGTTGCATGAGCCTGGAGGGTCACACACATACAATATGGATAACTTGAGAGAAGGAAACATTGGCTTTTCTTGAGGAGCAAGACATGGCCAAAACTGAGGGTTTTAGGCCATGGGTTCGGTTTTGTGATAATGATTAGCGAATCGAGAAAACTGAGTTTTTCGCCGATGTCGCGTCAGATTTTGTTTGATAAGTGATGACAAAAGGGTCGGATAATTTTTGGACACGGCACGCGACCGCATGGGCGAGCCCATTGGGCTCGGCCAATGAGGTCACCAAGCCGGCCCAACAAGGTCCAATAAGCCTCTTATGGTCGGCTACATTGGTGGGTCCAAGTGTGGGGTCCACACACCATGCTTTGTTGGTGTTTTTGATTAAGAGGAGAGTGATTTAAGGGGATTAGGTGATGACTTGCCTTTAACCAATGCCTTCATCATTTGTTACTTTAATCAATCATGTTTTATGAGTTGATGAAGTAGACAAAGACAATTGGAATTCACTCACACTCTCTCTCTCATCTCTCATGGCCGGCCACTTCCCCTCCTCTCTCTCCCTTTGCTCTCTTGTACTTCACACTTAGTTCTAGTAGGCTAAGTGTGTTGGATCATAAGGATCATCCTCTTGGTGTGGACTTGCTCTAGAAAAGAAGATCATCTTGTTCTTCTTTCTTGATTCAACAAAACTAAAAGGTAAACTCTTGTGGAGATTTTGCATTGAGATTTAATGGTTCATGTTCTTGGACAGTTTTTTGAGTTCTTATTGTTTATGCTTCCGCTATCTCGATGATGTTGAACACTCCAAAACTCTACACATGAGTTGTTGGGTTGGGCCCAGCAGGTTGACCCGGCAACCTTCTGATTCCTTGCATTTTCGCCCTTTTCTTCCTCAAGCTTCTCCATTTTTTCCGATCTTCTCGAACCTGCACATATATAAACTTAGAGCATTAGGCAAGCCAAAATACTCTAATATACAATACTCCTAAAACTTTATAAAGTCATCCAAGTGGATAAAATCGTGTTCATACATGTTTCGGTTTACAAACCAACCTCGCCAAAATAACAATAAAGCATATAAATTTCATGGAATAGGCATCCAAAATTTAACAAGTAATCGCATAAAAAATAAAAACTGAAAATAAGTTCCAGATGGACTGAAAATTTACCTTTGTCAATCGATTAAAACACAAGACAGTGTTTCTCTATCGAGTCCACACAAGCACAACAACCACGGATGGTTTTCTCTCACACACTTGCTAATGGATGTTATGAGAATTTTTGACAAGAAATCTATGGAGGAATTAACTTGAGAGGGTCGGCAATGAAAGGTAATTAGGGGGGGGGGGGGAGGTTGCCGAAATATGAGATAAAAAGGGAATAAAATATTTGTGTAATTAATTTGAAATTAAACCAAAAAATCTGATTTTGAATTTCAAATAAATAATTACACATATTACCCCTTTAAACTCTTAATTGCATTCTTTCCCTATTCATCAATTAAAACCCTAAATGGGCTTTAAGCCCGTTTAACTAAATCCAAATTAAAACCCATAAAATTGAGTAATAATTTTGGTTTAGATAAATCGGTTCAATTTCCTCAACTTGATTTCTTTAACCGTCTGGTTAAAACCCTAGGCCAGAAATCAACCGTATCGTTTTCAATTTGAATATATTGAAAATCAAGAATTCTCCCAATTTCCATCCATGCTTATTTGTCATGTATTGTGCTTAATGCGTGTGACCTTCTAGGTTCACAAACAATTGGCAGACTGGTAAAATTACTATTTTACCTTTTCCACCATAAGTGGTCTCTACTAAGACATTGTGATTACCCAATGTTCGTGATTATCGATTATTTGACTTAACCTGTTATCGTACATGTCACTGTCATTTTTTCAAACCGATATCCATATTGATCAATAGGCATAGAATTGTCATCCTAATTTATCAATAACTGTTTCTTGATATCTGAGATGACAGAAAACTGATACTAAGGTATCACCTGCACGGCCGTGCTATATCTTCAGTCATACTCATCAAGTGGCCTAAACGGATATCTTTCTCAGACCAGAGTATGAGTGATAAATCCCTTAGACGCATTTTGAGTTCACTAATGCAATAAATATCCAAGCCAATTGAAGCCATTATAGCTACCCTTTTACAGATAACGTTAGACTAGGTCAAACTTAGGTATTCATTACATAGTGCACACAGAGACTCCTTGGTCTTAGGATAGATATAATGACAAGTTACGATCTGTGAGTGTCTCATGACTTGATCTATGTAGCATACTCACAATCGGGTTGTCCGATATCATCAACCTGATGGTATCTATGATATAACTCCGGCACGCACTTTGCCATGATCAGTAGAGCATGATCACAAGGAGTTAGTCTCATACTGACCGATTCAAAAGAAGCTTAGCAAATTAGGGACTTTATCGAATGCAATTCTGTCTGATCTATAGTTCTACTATAAGTGGTTACACACATTATGACATAGATCAAATCACATTAGATATACTACTACAAAACATTAGTAATATTATGCTTTTTATTATGTAGAAGAATGATGTCCGTTACATAATCGATTAAGGAATTACATTGGACTAGAGCATAATCCTAACATTCACATATTTTATGGGGAGCCTCCAAATGAGCGCGTTTCTTTAACGTCTTTAGCTAGACGAGACTGAGTCTCTCATGATTCAATTCGGGGAGGCCTCACGTCCTCCTTGCTCACCAACATGCAAAATCAAATATTTTAATTCTCGACCAAGTCGAGAAAAGGCATGTTGCATGGCATTCACATGGTTAAGTATAAAAATGTTTATGTCAAAATTACACGACCCACGCTCGAAAGTGCTTATTAGGTCGGCTTCGTACACACAGGTACTAATCAAGTTATTATTATTGAATTTTGCCTCTTTCGGGCATGATGCTAGAAGTAGAGCTTCTCCAGCTTCCTTGTTCTGCTTCGGGATTGCCAAGATGCAACCCATCCCTTTTAGAGCCCTTTTTGCTTCTTTAAGCGAGGCCATCATCCCTTGTACCTATAAATAAGATAAAGACTAAGTTAAACTGCATGGAAAATCCTCATCTTCATTAATTAAATTATAAGGCACAAAAGGAACAACATCAAAATAAGGCTTAAAAGCATTTCCACACTTAGCATCATCCATCATACTAGCATCACCAAAAATATCAATTGACCCTTTTCGATCAAAAATCATATTTTCATCATTAAAATTCGATCCCGAATCATAATCAATTTCCTCTTCAATTTGGAATCAAGAACCATACCCACATGTACCATTATTAGGAACAAACATACAAAAAGTGATTATCTCATCCCACATCTTATTGTGACATATCCCATCTCAACATCAATAAGCAAACAAGACGTTCTAAGAGACGGTCTACCAAGAATAATGGGCATATTACGATCTTCTTCCATGTCTAAAATAATAAAATCAACTAGGAAAATAAGTTTTTGACTTTAATTAAAATGTCCTCCACGACCCCACGAGGTCTAATAACGGAACGATCTGCTAATTGGAGGGTAACATTTGTGGAAGGTGGTTCGGACCCTAAACTGAGTTTCTTATAAAATGAGTAAGGCATCAAACTGATGCTTGCTCCTAAGTCTCAAAGTGCTTTCGATATAGGTAACTTTTCAATTTGACAAGGAATTGAAAAATTACCCGGATCTCGATGCTTTTTGGGCATTTTAGTGAGGAGCACCGCAGAGCACTCCTCGGCTAGGTGAATGGTCTCATTTTTTCCAAGTTTTCCCTTTTTAGAAATTAAACTTTTCAAAAAGTTACCATATGTAGGCATTTCACGAATCACATCAAGAAAATGAATATTAATTTCTAACTTTGCAAATATCTCAAAAAATCTTTTAAACTATTCATCATGTGAACTTTGCAAAGCCATAGGAAAGGGAGGTGTCGGAGTCCAAGCTTTTACCTCAGCTTTGGACTCCTTTACATGTTTCGAGGTTTTAGGGGTCTCTTGATCATGTAAGGTCTCTTGATGCTTCCCCGGGTCAACTTCCTCATTTTCTTCAATTTTTTCTTCAGCCTTGGAGTCATCTTTTAGAACCTTGGGAGGTTGGTGAACCTCATTTTCTACTGCTTCTGCCTCATCATCTTGAGTTACCCAAGGTGGTGACTCCACAGCTTTTCCACTTCTAGTGGTAATCATTCTCACATCCTGCACATCAACAAAATTATCAGCACGTTTAGCAAGATAAACAATAGGTCCTCGGTTATGATACACGTCCTCAGTTAGCTTCCCATTGAGGAAAGCAGTCTTGACATCCATCTGCTATATCTCATAGTCGTGATATGCAGCTCATGCGAATAGAATCTGGATCGATTTGACCATGGCCACTGGCGAGAAAGTTTCATCATAATCAACTCCATGGATTTGCCTAAAACTTTTCACAACCAGTCAACCCTTGTAGTTGTGAGGAACTCCATCCATGTCATGTTTGATCTTAAAGATCCATTTGCAACCGACGGTCTTAACACCAGGGATTGGATCCACCAAATTCCAAACTTGGTTGTCATGCATTGATTTCATCTCCTCCTTCATGGCGCTTAACTATTTCTCGGAATCAGAACTCCCCATGGCATCTTGATAGGATGTCGGATCGTCAGAATCCACAATCTCCAAGTCACCACCCTCAGTTACCATGAATCCGTATCTGACGGGTGCCTGACGAGTCCTTTCAGAACGTCCTGGGGCTTCAGGAACTATGTTTGGCACTACATGTGCCTCTTTTTTCAACTTAGGCTCTACCTCTACATTGTCTAAGTGGGGATCCCGAAATTCTTCAGGATTCTCAGTACTCTTGGCATCTCGGATTTCTTCCAGATGCACAGCCCTCCCACTGGCTGTTTTGGAGAGGAATTACGTCTCCAAAAAGACACCTTTCCGAGCAACAAATACTTTGGTCTCGTCGGGTTTGTAGAAGTAGTACCCAAAAGTCTCTTTCGGGTACACTACGAAAATACACTTGTCAGATCTTGGTTCGAGCTTGTCTGCCATAAGGCGTTTGACGTAAGCCTCGTAACCCCAAATCTCGATGAACGACAACTTGGGATGTTTCCCACTCCACACTTCGTATGGCGTTGTCGTCACCGCCTTCGTAGGTGCTTGGTTTAGAATGAACGCAGCTGTCTCAAGAGCGTATCCCTAACAGTGTGAAGGGCGACTTCGTCGTCTTGCCCATAAAATAAGATTCACACATATCAATTTGTCCGAATTAACAGTCTACACTTTTGAAGTGTTGATAGTCGTCTCTCGCTTATGTGGCCCAAACGAAAGTACCATAACTGAGTCTCACTCGATTCATCAACCTTGAGCCTCATGGTATTTAAATTGTATACCTCATTCTCGTTGATGTCACTAGTTTTCAAAACATAGAGACCATTAACAAGCAATACTTCCCCATAACAAACATTGTTTCTATAAATCTTGAAAAGACCGTTGTGAATAAAAAAGTTGAAACCTTTGAAAGAGATCACCACGGGTTCCAAACGATGAATATCATGCAGCGGACTTTATGTAACCGTGGTGATCGTAAAAAGCTAAAATCTTAATGCCATTTGAACATGTTATAAACATAATTATAGATATGATATTTACCTCTTGTAATCGACAAAAACACAAGTGTAGTGTTCTCTCAATCAACTCCACACAAGCACCACAACCGAAATGGTTTTTCACTCAATCTTTTGCTAGTAATTTTGAGAGAAAACAAGAGCAATAATGGAGGTAGAGAGAGGGAGAGGTTTCGGCAATGAGGGAGAGAGAAAGGAGGGGAAGTTGTTGAAAAATTCAAGGATAAAATGAATAGATATTATGTGATGTTTAATTTGAAATTAAATTGAATTTCAAAATAAAAATTGCATTATCTATCCCTTTATTCTTTCTTATTTGCATTTGATCCCTCTCTTATCTTAAATCCCTAAATGGGCTTTAAGCCCGTTTAACTAAAACCCAAATTAAACCCATTAACTTGAGTTCTAATTTCGGTTTAGTCAAAACGGCTCAATTTCCTCGAATTGATTTTTTCAACCGTCTGGTTAAAACCTTAGGCCAGAAAACTACCGAGTTGTTCTCAATTCTTATCCATAATTATTGTCATGTATCGTGCTTAATGCGTCTAGGCTCACGAATAATTGGCAGACTGGTAAAATTACTATTTTACCCTTTCCATCATAACTGGCCTCTAGCAAGACATTATGATTATCCAATATTCGTGATTATCGATTATTCGACTTAACCTGTTATCGTACATGTCACTGTCCTTTTATCAAACCGATATCCAGATTGATCAATAGGCATAGAATGGTCATCCTAATTTATCAATCACTGTTTCTTGATATCTGAGATGACTGAAAATTGATACTAAGGTATCACCTGCATGGCCATGCTCTTTCTTCAGTCATACTCATCAAGTGGCCTAAACGGATATCTTTCTCATACCGAAGTATGAGGGATAAATCCCTGAGACGCCTTTCGAGTTCACTAGTGCAATAAATGCCAAAGCCAATCGAAGCCGTTATAGTTACCCTTTTACAAATAACGTTAGACTAGGTCAAACTTAGGTATTCGTTACATAGTGTCCACAAAGACTCCTTGGTCTTAGGATATAATGACAAGTGACGATATGTGAGTATCTCATGACTGGATCTATGCAGCATACTCACAATCGGGTTGTCCGATATCATCGACCTGATGATATCTATGATATAACTCCGACACATACTTTGCCATGATCAGTAGAGCGTGATCACAAGGAGTTAGTCTCATACTGATCGCTTCAGAAGAAGCTTAGCTGATCAGGGACTCATCAAATGTAATTCTTTCTAATCTATAGATCTACTATTAGTGGTTACACACATAAAGACATAGATTAAATTACATTCGATATATTACTACAACACATTAGTAATATATGCCGATTCATTTATTCAAGAAGATAATAAAACATTACATCTGTAGATCACTTATATATTGGACTGGGGCATAACTCTAACAACCGTCATAGTCTAAAACAGAAATAGAATTAATGTTTTAAAGGAAAGAGGGCACACAATAAACATTGTTCAAAATCAAAAGAAGTCTTGATGGGAGACTGAGCGAATGACCCCTACGGCTGTTGCCACGACACTCTTGCCATCTACAACCCGTATGTCCGCTTCATCGCCAACCAAATCTCGTGTACTTTCCAGAACTTGCACATCAACACAAATGTGAGATTGGGATCCGGAATCTAGCATCCAACCAGAGTTAGTATACAAATCTAATTCAATGAAATAAATAGCAAAAGCGCCAGTCCTACTGGCCTTCTTCTGCTCCTCTAGGAACTTCTTGTAGTCCCTCTTCTAATGACCACGTTGATCGCAGATGAAGCAGATGGTGTCCTTCACATCCAACTTGTCCTTGCCCTTGCCCTTGAGCGCAGACTTGTCCTTATGAACCTCATGACCCTTCCATTTCCCGTCAGTCGGTTTGGAAGACTCAACTGAGCTCCCACCAGCTCTCTTGAAGCTGGTGCCCCCTTTAATAATTATCACCTCTTTGGTTTTACCCTTGAGGTTCATCTCATCAGATACAAGCATGTCGTGCAACTCTGAGATGGTCTTGTGCATGTCATGCATGTTGTATTTCATGATGACATGATCATATCGACCTTAAACTCATCAGTGAATACGACACCCAGCCTAGCTAGGTGCTCGAACTGACCCTTCATTTTCAGCACGAGATGGCATCTTGGCGAACATCAAGCCCTGGACAGACTTGAAACTTTTGGTTCTAGCCATCTCTTTGAACATCTCCTTGAGTTGTTCCATTATGGCGAATGAGTTCCCACTAAGATCCATTAGTTGTTTCTGGAATCAGCCTTCGTCGTGCTCAGCATGAGGCATCCCACGTCGAGCGAGTCGTTAAGGCGCTTTTGATGAGCGTCCCTAACACTCCTCGTGGAACCCGCATCTGGCACTGGGGGTATGGGCTCGTCAAGCACATATGTGATATGTGAGTATCTCATGACTGGATCTATGCAACATACTCACAATCGGGTTGTCCGATATCATCGACCTGATGATATCTATGATATAACTCCGGCACATACTTTGCCATTATCAGTAGAGCATGATCACAAGGAGTTAGTCTCATACTGATCGCTTCAGAAGAAACTTAGCTGATCAGGGACTAATCAAATGTAATTCTTTCTGATCTATAGATCTACTATTAGTGGTTACACACATAATGACATAGATCAAATTACATTCGATATATTACTACAACACATTAGTAATATATGCCGATTCATTTATTCAAGAAGATGATAAAACATTACATCTGTAGATCACTTATATATTGGACTGGGGCATAACTCTAACAATCTCCCACTTGCCCCTAGTTCCAATTTAAGTTCTGATCTACTCCCATAGACCCTGCATGTTACTCATGCCTAGGCTGTGGCTGAGCCTTTGTCAAGGGATCGGCCATATTATCATCATTCGAATAGTGTTTAATCTCCACATCACCTCTATATGTGATAACTCTCACGAGGTGATTCCTGTTGAGTATATGTTTGGATCTGTTGTGGAATCTGGGCTCTTGAGCAATAGCTAGGGCACCTGTGTTGTCCCACAACAAGCTTATCGGATCAGACGCTCGCGGCGTTGCATCTAATCCAATCAGAAAGCTTGTAATCCATACGGCCTCTTTAGCTGCTTTTGTTGCAGCTATATACTCAGCCTTTATTGTAGAGCTGGCAATTTTGGCTTGCTTAAAGCTTATCCAGCTGAAAGCGCCACCACTCAACACAAAATATATCTTGACTGAATTTTAAAGTCATATGGATATGTCTGAAAACTAGCATCGACTTGTCCTTTGACTGCTAGTTCTCTATCTTCATCCCCTTTCACCAAAATGCATCCTTGATCCTCCTCAAATATTTGAGGATGGCCTTTGATAGCAATCCAGTTTAATTGTTCGGGGTTAGATTGGAATCTTCTGGTACAACTTAGTGCAAACGAGACTTCCAGTCTCGTGCACATCCTGGAATACATGATGGATCCCACAGACGAAGCATAAGGGATCTTACTCATTATGCTCAGCTTATCAGGAGTACTAGGACTCTGTAGCTTGCTGAGCTTAATGCCATGACGCATGGGTATGTATCCTTTCTTAGAATCAAGCATTGAGATCTTCTCAACACTTTACATATGTACATGTTCTGACTTAGGCCCAAAATCCTTTTGGAATGATCTGTAGAGATCCTGATGCCTACATTAAATGTAGCATCACCTAAGTCCTTCATCGATAAGTACTTCCCTAACCAAGCTTTGGTGGCAAGGTCGGGATGTCATTCCCGATGAATAAATATCAAGAATACAATATTACTCCCACTCGCTTTCTTATGTACGCAAGGCTCACTTTTGTTTTTGATGAAGCCGAGTTCCCTTACAGCTTCATCAAAATGAATGTTCCAACTCCGTGAAGTTTGCTTTAATCCATAAATGGATCTTTGCAGCTTACACATCTTTCCGGGATTCTTTGGATCTACAAAACCCACAGGTCGTGTGATATACACGCCCGCCAGTAAGTTCCTGCTAAGGAAGGGGTTTTGACATCCATCTGCTATAGTTATGGCTAAGAATAATCTGGATCAATCTGACCATTGCTACTGGTGAAAAGGTGTCATCATAATACATGCATTGAATTTGACGATAACCTTTTACAACCATCCTAGCCTTATTGGTCTGAGGATTTCCATCCATGTCGGTCTTGATCCTATAGACCCACTCAGAACCGATGGGTTTTATCCCAGGAGTTTGATCAACCAAGCACCAGACTTGGTTGTCTTACATGGATTTCATTTCCTCATTCATGGCGTTCTGCCATTTTTCGGAGTATGGACTGGTCAAAGCTTGTCTGAAGGTTTCTGGATCATCCTGATCCACAATCATCAAGTCATTCCCCTCAGTGACTGTGAAGCCATATCTGTCTGGAACATGACGAGATTTTTCAGACCTCCTAGAACCATCTGGAATTTCTGTAGGGACTGATTCTTCATCTACGACCATCTGAGGCTCCAATACTTCTACATCTTGCATAGCAGGCTCCTGAATTGCTTCAGGCTGTTCTGTATCCTCTCGAATTTCTTCGAGATGCTCGGGACTCCCACTAGCTGTTTTGGAAATTAAAATAATTCTCCAAAATACCCCTCCTTGAGCAACAAAAACTTTGTACTCGCTGGGTATGTAGAAGTTGTATCTCTTAGTTTCTTAAGGATACCTTACGAAGACACATTTGTCTGATTTGGATGTCTACATCTCTACTATCCAAATCTTTTAGGGAAAACATACTAGGATGTTTTCCACACCATATATGAGTATGGCCAATTTCTTATTTGGCTACTACGCGAAGGCGCATGCATCCAAATAGAATGACCATCTCATCCCGCTCTCATCCCAATGAATACTACGCGGAGGCGCACGCATCCACAGTAATGGGAGACGTAATGAGTGTCATGTGGTGTACCTTATGTGACTCTGGTCCAGCTCTTATTTGGCTACTACGCGGAGGCGCACGCATCCAAATAGAACTGATTACCTTATTCAGCTCGCATCCTAATGAATGCTACGTGGAGGCGCACGCATCCACAGTAATGGGAGACGTAATGAGTGTCATGTGGTGTACCTTATGTGACTCTGGTCCAGCTCTTATTTGGCTACTACGCGGAGGCGCACGCATCCAAATAGAACTGATTACCTTATTCAGCTCGCATCCCAATGAATGCTACGCGGAGGCGCACGCATCCACAGTAATGGGAGACAGAATGACTGTCACAAGGTGTACTATCGTTGTCTTCATCGGAGCCCGATTCAAAAATGAATGCGGCCGTTTCTAGAGTCAAGTATTAGTTCAACTCTCTTCTGGCCTGAGTACTCATATATCCACATACGTCGAAATGTATTAGACTTAATAAGTCACTCGCCTTTCACATAAACCTGTGAAAGGTGCCTTCGTCATTTTTCCCATTAGGCGAGACTTGCATCTTTAAGTTTGAGTGAATTCAAACGGACTTAAAAAGTCCACACTTGTGAAGTGTTGAAATGCGTTTCTCGCTCATTAGGGAAGACTTGCAGCTTTCAGTTTGAGTGAATTCAAACGGACTTAAAGTCCACACTTGTGAAGTGTTGAAATGCATTTCTCGCCTATGTGCCTTAAATGACAATGCCAGATTATAACTTGGTTTAAATCATTAGATTTAAGCCTTTTCTTATTTACGTTATAGCGATTAAGCTTACCAACGTAAATATCTGATCCTGAAAACGTGGATACCCACTCTTCTTCACATGATCCTTGTATTGCTTACAATCCCTTATTCCCGTGACCTAGCTCATTGCAGTGATAGCAGATCTCCTCCAATTTGTCTTTAGAATTCACAGCAGTTTTGGGAGCTGCTTGAACCTTTGGACGCTTGGGGTGTCTGATCTGCCCTGCAAGGTGCCAGGAGCTTTATCCTTACCCAGATCAGCTTTCTTGAAGCTGACCTTCTTGTTGACCATAAGGACCTCCTTGTTCACAAGCATCCCATGAAGCTCTTTTAAGGACTTGTCCATGTCATGCATATTGTAATTTGCTATGAAATCACTATACGTATCTGGAAGTGACTGCAACATAAAATCCGCAGCCATTTCCTCCTGATCATCAAACCGAGTCTGGTTAGATGTTCCTGAAGACATTAAATCTTCGTGACATAGGGACTAACAGGGCTCCAGCCTTAAGTTTGCAAGAGTTAAGTTCTATGAAAGTATAATATCTTTAGACACGAGCTTTCTCCTTGAGCATTTCCTTGACCTCTGCCTTATAGGTATGAGGGTCATCTGAAACGTTCCTGAACTGCTTCTGCAACTCTGGCATCCTACTGCCCGCCATAATGCATGACTCGTCGATTTGGTTACTAAGAAACTTTGATAAGTATCCTTAGTGCCCTAGCGGCGTTCAGCGGTGGCTCGGCAGGAGGTTCCTTTGTAAGGATATACTACTTGCGTTCATGCTTGAGTACAAGCCTCAAGTTTCTATTCCAATCTAAGTAATTCACGCCCTTGAGTCTGTCCTCAATCTGGACTCTCAGTGCGGTATTACTCCTTTGTGTTGTGTTTGCCTTTTAGTTCTACATGGTAAAATTAATTAAAATTCAAGTTGGAGATTAAGTTACAAAACACTTGTCTGATTCTAACATTAGAATCTGAACCAGGATCCTATCATACCCTCAATTGAAGTGAACGGAGGCTCACTGCTCCAATTGAGAGCATCAAGGTAGGAATACATCCATTTACAAAACCATGTAATTCCTGGCTAGGGTCTGTACTTAAAAGTACACGGCATACCCTATACTGATACCCTAGGTCAGCCCTAGCTGACAATCGTAGACAAGTCTACCAAGCTTGAACTATGGATAGAACTAATGTGACTACTACGCGGAGGCGCACTTACCCACACAGAACTACCCATCTCATCCAGACTTCTTCTCTATGAATGTTACGCGGAGGCGTACCAACATCCATAGGGTCAAAGCCTTTTTGAGTGCCCAAACTTGGATGGTATCACGCTTGACTTGTAATTATTTGCGTTTAAGTGAATTATAAAAGTCTGATTGTATATCGATACAATCTTAATCTGGAATCATCAATTGCAAATTCATGCAAAGATGATCCCTTAGCAGGTTACATGCGAGTCCTATTAAATTCCGATTTTAATCTTTGCATGTGGGTGATAGCAAATCATACATAAACTTGTATATTTAAACTATCATACATCCATACATTTAAACATACAAATGTAACGATAAAATATGCATAGCTAAGCCCATCTTAAGTTCCTAAGAATCTAGCAAAACCGATCCTAAAGACATAGTCTTCAAGATCCAAACTTGCTCCATTCTTGTGAACTCCCACTGGCTTCGGACCTCCTCCAATCTGAGTCTCCCTCTTGACTTGATTCTTGTGTCGGTCTTCGTGATTACATATTAAAATAAATTAAATAAAATACAAATCACGACACGCAGGCCGTATTTACTACAACCCAAAATTAAGCAACGCGCAAGTTGCAAAACCGAAATTAAAATGCAAGTCTAATGGGCTTAACTAGCATCATGTGGAAAACATCATGTTATCAAAGATCATGTATACAATCAACATGCTGATCAAACAAATAAATTTTCCAAATTTTATCTTCCTCAAGTGTGGAAAAATTTCGGTTTATCGAAACTGGACGGTTTAATCGATTAATTGAATTTTGGACCGATTCTCGCTGGTTTATCGAAACAAAACCAAATCTGAAAATTAAATTTTTAGAATTTCCAAATATCCTCGCGAACCAACTGGTTAAGCTCGAATATGGTCGAGCCGAACCGGCTCAACCGAAGGTCGCCCGCGGAGGCAACCACGGTGGCCCGTGAGGGCTGCCGAGGTCACCCGCGGGACTGACCGTGGTCGGCCACGGGAACGACCATGGTAGCCCGCGAGGGCAGCCATGGTCGCCCCTAGGGCAGACCCTGGTCGCCCACGAGGCAACCATGGTGGCCCTCACGGGCTGCAATGGTCGCCCGCAAGGGCAGACCGTGGTCGCCCGCGGCAGCGACCATGGTCGCCCTCGAGGGCTGCCATGGTCGCCCGTAGGCGACCCTTGTCGGCCCATAGTGCTGACCATGGTCTGCCCTAGGGCATTCGATGGTCCACCAAGGGACTCGACCTGGTCGGCCATGGCTAACCCATGGCTAACCCGAAAAACCCCAAAAAAAATTAATTAATTTTCCAATTTCCAAAATCAATCAAATCTAAAAAATTTTCGATATACATGTATGCTAATGATGAAGAACACATATAAACATAAAAAATATCAGATTTAAACATATACAAATAATTATAATAACCATGCCTCTGATACCACTGAAAGAGATCACCACGGGTTCCAAACGATGAATATCATGCAGCGGACTTTATGTAACCGTGGTGATCGTAAAAAGCTAAAATCTTAATGCCATTTGAACATGTTATAAACATAATTATAGATATGATATTTACCTCTTGTAATCGACAAAAACACAAGTGTAGTGTTCTCTCAATCAAGTCCACACAAGCACCACAACCGAAATGGTTTTTCACTCAATCTTTTGCTAGAAATTTTGAGAGAAAACAAGAGCAATAATGGAGGTAGAGAGAGGGAGAGGTTTCCGCAATGAGGGAGAGAGAAAGGAGGGGAAGTTGCTGAAAATTGCATTATCTATCCCTTTATTGTTTCTTATTTGCATTTGATCCCTCTCTTATCTTAAATCCCTAAATGGGATTTAAGCCCGTTTAACTAAAACCCAAATTAAACCCATTAACTTGAGTTCTAATTTCGGTTTAGTCAAAACGGCTCAATTTCCTCGAATTGATTTTTTCAACCGTCTGGTTAAAACCTTAGGCAAGAAAACTACCGAATTGTTCTCAATTCTCATCCATAATTATTGTCATGTATCGTGCTTAATGCGTGTGACCCTCTAGGCTCACGAATAATTGGCAGACTGGTAAAATTACTATTTTACCCTTTCCATCATAACTGGCCTCTAGCAAGACATTATGATTATCCAATATTCGTGATTATTGATTATTCGACTTAACCTGTAATCGTACATGTCACTGTCCTTTTATCAAACCGATATCCAGATTGATCAATAGGCATAGAATGGTCATCCTAATTTATCAATCACTGTTTCTTGATATCTGAGATGACTGAAAACTGATACTAAGGTATCACCTGCATGGCCATGCTCTTTCTTCAGTCATACTCATCAAGTGGCCTAAACGGATATCTTTCTCATAACGAAGTATGAGTGATAAGTCCCTCAGACGCTTTCGAGTTCACTAGTGCAATAAATGCCAAAGCCAATCGAAGCCGCTATAGTTACCCTTTTACAAATAACGTTAGACTAGGTCAAACTTAGGTATTCGTTACATAGTGTCCACAAAGACTCCTTGGTCTTATGATATAATGACAAGTTACGATATGTGAGTATCTCATGACTGGATCTATGCAGCATACTCACAATCAGGTTTTCCGATATCATCGACCTAATGATATCTATGATATAACTCCGGCACATACTTTGCCATGATCAGTAGAGCGTGATCACAAGGAGTTAGTCTCATACTGATCGCTTCAGAAGAAGCTTAGCTGATCAGGGACTCATCAAATGTAATTCTTTCTAATCTATAGATCTACTATTAGTGGTTACACACATAATGACATAGATCAAATTACATTCGATATATTACTACAACACATTAGTAATATATGCCGATTCATTTATTCAAGAAGATGATAAAACATTACATCTGTAGATCACTTATATATTGGACTGGGGCATAACTCTAACAACCTTCAATGTCTAAAACAGAAATAAAATTAATGTTTTTACAGAAAGAGGGCACACAATAAACATTGTTCAAAATCAAAAGAAGTCTTGATGGGAGACTGAGACGAATGACCGCTACGCCTGTTGCCACGACACTCTTGCCATCTACAACCCGTATGTCCGCTTCATCGCCAACCAAATCTCGTGTACTTTCCAGAACCTGCACATCAACACAAATGTGAGATTCGGATCCGGAATCTAGCACCCAACTAGAGTTAGTATACAAATCTACTTCAATGAAATAAATAGCAAAAGCGCCAGTCCTACTGGCCTTCTTCTGCTCCTCTAGGAACTTCTTGTAGTCCCTCTTCTAATGACCACGCTGATCGCAGATGAAGCATATGGTGTCCTTCACATCCAACTTGTCCTTGCCCTTGCCCTTGAGCGTAAACTTGTCCTTATGAACCTCATGAACCTTCCATTTCCCGTCAGTCGGTTTGGAAGACTCAACCGAGCTCCCACCAGCTCTCTTGAAGCTGGTGCCCCCTTTAACAATTATCACCTCTTTGGCTTTACCCTTGAGGTTCCTCTCATCAGATACAAGCATGTCGTGCAACTCTGAGATTGTCTTGTGCATGTCATGCATGTTGTATTTCATAATGACATGATCATATCGACCTTAAACTCATCAGTGAATACGACACCCAGCCTAGCTAGGTGCTCGAACTGACCCTTCATTTTCAGCACGAGATGGCATCTTGGCAAACATCAAGCCCTGGACAGACTTGAAACTTTTGGTTCTAGCCATCTCTTTGAACATCTCCTTGAGTTGTTCCATTATGGCGAATGAGTTCCCACTAAGATCCATTAGTTGTTTCTGGAATCAGCCTTCGTCGTGCTCAGCATCAGGCATCCCACGTCAAGCGAGTCGTTAAGGCGCTTTTGATGAGCGTCCCTAACACTCCTCGTGGAACCCGCATCTGGCACTGGGTGTATGGGCTCGTCAAGCACATGTTCCTTACTCTCGTTTTTGAGTACGATTCTCAAATTACCCTCCCAGTCGAGGAACTTCGTTCTTCTAAGTTTCTCCTTTTTCAGGATCGACCTTAGTGACTGTTAGAGTTATGCCCCATGTAATGTTTCTCATATAAGTGATCTACCGATGTAATGTTTTATCATCTTTCCGAATAAATAAATCGGCATATATTACTAATGTGTTGTACTAATATATCGAATTATATTTGATCTATGTCATTATGTGTGTAACCAATAATAGTAGAACTGTAGATCAGAAAGAATTACATTTGACGAGTCCCTGATCAGCTACGCTTCTTTAAGAAGCGATCAGTATGAGAGCAACTCCTTGTGATCACGCTCTACTAATCATGGCAAAGCATGTGCCGGAGTTATATCATTAATACCATCAGGTCGATGATATCAGACAACCTGATAGTGAGTATGCTACATAGAACCAGTCATGAGATACTTACAGTTCATAGCTTTTCATTATATCCTAAGACCAAAGAGTCTTTGTGTACACTGTGTAACAAATAGCTTAGTTTGACCTAGTCCAATGTTATATGTAAAAGGGTACCTATAACAGCTTCGATTGGCTTGGAAATTTATTGCATTACTAAACTCGAAAGGCGTCTGAGAGATTTATCACTCATACTCCGGTATGAGAAAGATGTCCGTTTAGGCCACTTGATGAGTATGACTGAAGGAATAGCACGGTCGTGCAGGTGATACCTTAGTATCAGTTTTCAGTTATCTCAGATATCAAGAAACAGTGATTGATAAATTAGGATGACGATTATATGACTATTGATCAATCTGGATATCGGTTTGATAAAAGGATAGTGACATGTAGGATAACAGGTTAAGTTGAATAATCGATAATCACGCACGTTGGGTAATCATAATGTCTTGCTAGAGACCACTTATGATGGAAAGGGTAAAATAGTAATTTTACCAGTATGCCAACTGTTCGTAAGCCTAGAGGGTCACACGCATTAAGCACAATACATGACAAATAAGCATGGATGGAAATTGGGAGAATTCGGTTTTCAGTTTTGTCAAATTGAAAACGATTCGGTAGATTTCTTGCCTAGGGTTTTAACCAGACGGTTGAAGAAATCAAGTTGAGGAAATTGAACCGGTTTATCTAAACCAAAATTAGAACTCAATTTTATGGGTTTCAATTTGGATTTAGTTAAACTTGCTTGAGGCTCATTTCGGGTTTCGATTCATGAAAGGGCAAGAGTGCAATTATGAATTTAAAGGGGTGATAGGTGTAATTATTTTATTTGAATTTAAAATTTAAAATCACTTTTTTTTTAATTTTTAAAATTAGATTTTTTTCTTTAATTATCTCACATAATTACACATTATCAAGACCACATGATGTATAGCTAAGCCCTCTAGACTTGCAAATTTAATTTCGGTTTTGCAACCTACGTGTTGCTTAATTTTGGGTTGTAGTAAATACGGCCTGCGTGCCGTGATTTGTTTTTATTTATTTTATTTTAATTAGCAATCACGAAGACTGACGCAAGAAACAAGTCAAGAGAAACACTCGAAGTTTGGAGGAGGCTCGAAGCCGGTGGGAGTCCACAAGAATGGAACAAGTCTGGACATTGAAGACCAAGTCTTCAGGATCAGTTTTGCTAGATTCTTAGGAACCTAAGATGGGCTTAGCTATGCATAATTTACCGTTACATTTGTATGTTGTATATGTATGAATGTATAATAGTTTTAATATACAAGTTTATGTATGATTAGCTATCACCCACATGATATACAAGTTTATGTATGTATGAATCATAGGAACTTTACTCTTACATTTGTATGTTGAATATGTATGATTGTATTGATAGCATTTGTGCCCTAGTCCAATTGGTATTAGCCTGTAAACGTCTATGTTCAAATATCATCGTTTGTAATGTATAAATATAAACGGCTTTATATTACTTATGTGTTGAAGTAATATGTTAAGCATGATCTGATTTATGACCACTAAACTAGTAGAACCATAAATCTGTACAGATCACACTTAACGAGTCCCTGGTCAACCTATGCTTCCTTAAAAGCGACCAGTATGAGGATGGTTCTTAATGACATAGTTCTACTTGTCATAAGGATGTGGGATCCTGGAACCATATCATAGATATCATGAGGTGATTGATATCGGACGACCCGCATTGAATAGTGTTTTCATAGATTAAGCCATAAACATATTCAGATGCGATAGCTTGTCACGACGTCCTTAGACCAAGGAGTCTTTGTGATCACTATGCAATGAACGTACGGCTTTAACTTGCGCCAAACGCTTTCTGTAAAAGGATTGCTATAAAGGGCATGATTGGGTGGCGGAACGGGTTGCATGAGTGACACGAAAGACGGCTAAGGGATTTATCCCTCATACTACGGTATGGGAAAGATATCCGTTAGAAGGCCTCTTGATGGAGACTGACTAAGAGAAAAAGCATGGCCATGCAAATGATACGGGTTATCATTTCTCAGTCATCTCGCATATCAAGTAACAATGATTGATTGAACAAGGGAGACGACTCTATGCCTTGAGATCAATTGGGATATCTAGAGATAAAAGGATGGTGACTTGTACGCACAAAGGTTAAGTCGAATTATCGATCATCGTGCACCTTGGGTAATCATAATGTTTTACTAGAGACCACTTATGATGGATCGGGCAAGAGCGAGTCTTGCGCTGATCTGCCAACGGTGGCATGAGCCTAGAGGGTCACACACATACAAGACGGATAACTTGAGACAAGGAAACATGAATGTTTCTTAAGGAGAAGTATATGGACAAAACTGGAGGTTTTGTGCCATAGGTTCGGTTTGAGAGAATAATTAGCGAATCGAGAAAAATTGAGTTTTTCGTCGATATCGCGTCGGACTTTGTTTGATAAGTAACGACAAAAAGGTCGGGCAACTTTTGGACGCGGCATGAGACAACACGGGAGGGCCCATTGGGCTCGGCCCATCAAGCCTCATGGCCGGCCCAATAACGGCCCAATAAAGCCATATGGCCGGCCCACTTGGTGGGCCATTGTGGGGGCCACACAATGCCATGCTTAGTTGGTGATTATGGATTAAGAGGTGAGTGATTTAAGGGGTATGGGTTAAAGCACCTTTAAGCCCATACCAATCACTTTTAACCCATACTTGTGAGTTGGGTGATGAATTATAATGCAAGACTTTAATTCATTAATTCATTAAGTCACAAAACACACAAAAATCCTCTCTCTCTCTCTCATTGTGGCCGGCCACCCCTCTCCTTTTCATCATCTTGCTCTCTTGTTGTTCATTTAATTGTTCTAGTAGGCAATTAAGTGAAGGATCTTGAAGATCATCCTCTTGGTGTGGACTAGCTTTAGAGAAGAAGATCCGAACGTTCTTCTTTATCGATTCAAACAAGACTTAAAGGTAAACATCTTGTGGAATAGATTTTGCTTTGGGATTTAATGGTTTAAATGTTCTTGGACAAGGTTTGGAGTAGATTATCTTTTATTGCTTCCGCTATCTCGACGATCGAGAACGCTCCAAAACCCTACAGTGGTATCAGAGGGTTGGTTACCCTCTTAATCTTTGTCTTGTTGAATTCATTTCGGTTTTGTAATTATTTGCATGCCAAAAGTTGATAACATGATTTTAATGCTTTTTGGGAGATTTGCATGAAATATGTTAATTTTGAAAAATATATTAAATTTGGAATTTTTCGGAAATTATTGGATTTGTCGGGTCCGAGAAGAGACTCTCGGGGAGCCGGATCGGAGGTACCGGACGGAGGTCACCGGAGGCCGGTGAGGCCGGCGGTGACCGGGCCCGTCCCCACTCTAGGCCGAGGCCGAGAGTGGCGGAAAGCCGGGTTTGGGCCTTCCAAGGCCCAAACCGGGCCGTGCATAGTTGGGCTCGGCCCAATGGGCCCTCGGCCCATTGGCTTGGCCCGACTTGGTTCGTGTGTGGTGTTTGATCCATGTCACGAACCTGCGATCCAATATTTCGAAAACTTTCAAAATTTAATCGGTTTCGATAAACCGTTTTTCGAAAAGGTCTAGTTTCGATAAACCCGACCAAGCAACTTGGCAAAATTAAAACTGGAATTATTGCATATTATTTGATAACATGTTTGTGTGATAACATGTTGGATGATGTGATGAAATGTATGATGCATTAGTAGCCCATTAGATTTATTGCTTTCACGGTTTGCATACCGTTAGTGTTAACGTGTAATTATTCTTTTATTCGAGCCCATAAAGTGTAATTATTTTTTATCCGGTCTACGAACCGAGTATTAATTGTAATTATTACTCAAAGGCGAGAAGGATGGAAAATCGAGCACGATGACGGTCTTGGAGGAAGTCCAAGAGCTAGTGGGAGCCCGAATGAGAAAGACGAGAAGATGTGAAGACTTGTAGAATCCTAAGATTAGGATGGGCTATAAAATGCATATTTAACGCTTTATGGATGCTTTCTTGAATTATTTAATTAATTGCATGCTTGCATGATTAGTTTATAAGTTTATAAGCGATCACCTCACATGCAAAGATTAAAATCAACTTTAATTGTTTGCATGTTTAAAGCGTTGTGAACTATCATCACACGGGTTGTGATGGATGAGTTCAAATTTGAAACGTATTTGCACGGGTTGCAAATCACGGATTCAAATGAAGATAGTATGTGATACAATTAGAAACGTCACAACACGGGTTGTTGATGACGGGTTCGTAATTGTACCAAATACTTTCGAATTATTAAACACAACCAAATTACAAGTTAATTTGAGTCAAGTGAGATGCCACCCAAATTCACACCCATATAGAAACATTTTATCGGTGTCGTGCGCCTTAGCGGAGCATCGATCGAATGGTTTCTAGATGGGAATGGTAAACTTTGTGGGATGTCGTGCGCCTTAGCGGAACATCTGCACAAAGTTAACTCGTTAGTGAAAGTTGGTTGACTCAACCACGATTCTTGGCCTGAGGTCGAGCTGGGGCATCGGAAGGGTAAGCCGTGTGTTTTACACATACCCTGACTAAGAGTTACACGGGTTGTAATTGGACGGATGTCCTACCTAAATAAGTCAATTGGAGCGGTGCGCCTTAGCGCACTTCAAATGACGAATAAGGGATCTTGGTTTAAAGATTCTAAATTTTAGAATCTAATGGTTGGTGTTTAATTCGGATCTTCGTAAATTTATTCAACTATTCTAATTAAATTTACTTTCTTCGTGTAGAAATGGCTAGTAATTCAACAAACATGTCTAATTTGTCATTGAGGACTATACTCGAGAAGTGTAAACTCAACGGGACAAATTATCTAGACTGGGATAGAAATTTACGACTTGTGTTAAAAATGGAACGTAGGGAGTACGTCTTTGATAAGGCTATCCCTGAGGAGCCAGCTGCCAACGCAACGAGGGTCGTTAAGGATGCGTACCAGAAACACCTTAGCGACTCTATCGACGTTGCGTGTGTCATGCATGGGCTGCATGGAGGCGGACCTCCAAAAGCAGTTTATGGAGCTATCCCATGATCCGTTTGCAATGTTTGCACAGATCAAGGATATGTTCAAGGAGAAAGTACGTATTGAAAAATACACTGTTCTCCGAGAACTCATAACCTGCAAGATGTCAGCAGGCAGCTCCGTAGGTCCTCACGTCCTACAGATGAAGGGGCATTTTGACCATATGACTAGTATCGGTATGTCTATGGAAAAGGAAATGGCTGCGGATTTTGTTCTGCAATCCCTTCCTCATGCATATGGTGGGTTCGTCATGAACTATCATATGCATGATATGGACAAGACTGTGTCGTAGTTGCACAGCATGCTAGTAACTGTCGAGAAGAGCATAAGGGGCAGTTCGACCAAAAATGTCTTCATGGTCAAGAAGGGACCCAGCTTCAAAGCTGTTGGTGGCAAGGGTAAAGGCCCAAGACACCTCGCAGGGAGGAACGGACGACCATTTATTCCTAGACCTCACATGCCCGTACAAGGCAAAGGGAAGGCAAAGGAGTCGGTCTGTTTCTACTGTCAAAAGCCTGGTCATTGGAAGAAAGACTGTCAGCAGCTGAAGGAGGATAAGAAGAAGGGCGGTGGGGCCGCTACTTCATCAGGTATTCCATTAGAGCTATATCTTTCTACAATAAATACCTGGGTACTAGACACTGGAGCTGAGTCTCATGTCTGTGCTGATGTGCAGGTGTTACATAGTAGAAGAGATATAAAGGAAAACGAGGTGGACCTAAGAGTTGGGAACAATACCAGAGTTGCCGCAACTGCTGTGGGTTCTATGAACCTTGTTTTGCCCAGTGGGCTTGTAATTGAACTTAATGATGTGTTTCGCGTACCTGTTTTCAACAGGAATATTATCTCAATTTCTCTTCTTGAAATAGAGGGATATTATTTTAATATTAAGAACGGGTTTTTTGATATTATGCGCAACAACATATATTATGGCAATGCTCGCACTGTTGGAGGATTATACATATTGAATATGCAAAACTCGAAATCCAACATGCTCTATAATGTAAATGCTAAGAGGTTTAAAACTAATGATTTAGACCAAACTCTTATCTGGCATTGTCGTCTAGGTCACATAAATGAGAAACGCATCTCAGCGCTTCATAAGCGCGGACTTCTAAGTCAATTCGAATTCCAAGCGATTGAAAGATGCGAAGCTTGTATGATGGGCAAGATGACTAAAGCGCCCTTCACTGGTTTAGGTGAGAGGGCAGGTGACTTATTGGGTCTAATACATTCAGACGTATGTGGACCAATGAGTACGCATGCCAGAGGTGGTTTAGGCTACTTTATCACATTTACTGACGATTTCAGTAGATATGGTTATGTCTATTTCATGAGACATAAGTCCGAAGCTTTTGATAAATTCAAAGAGTTTAGGACTGAAGTAGAAAACAAACTCGGAAAGTGTATCAAGGCACTCCGTTCTGATCGGGGTGGAGAATACTTATCCGAGGAGTTTCTTAGTTATCTTACTGAAGGTGGAATACTATCTCAGTGGACTCCGCCAGGAACACCGCAACTTAATGGTGTGTCCGAACGGAGGAATCGAACATTGTTAGATATGGTTCGATCAATGTTAAGTCTCACTGATCTCCCGATCTCCTTCTGGGGTTATGCTCTGCAAACGGCCGCTTTCATAATAAATAGGGCTTCGTCGAAAGCAGTGGAAGGGACATCATTTGAAAAATGGTATGGGAAGGAACCCGTTTTGTCCTTCCTTAAAATCTGGGGTTGCGAGGCTTATGTTAAAAGGTTGCTTGCAACCAAGCTCGAACCAAGATCAGATAAATGCACTTTCGTCGGATATCCAAAAGAAACAAAAGGATACTACTTCTACACACCGAGCGAAAATAAAGTTTTTGTCACTCGAGGTGGGACGTTCTTGAAAAAAGAGTTCATTTCCAAGACAGTCAGTGGGAGGGCTATTCATCTTGATGAAGTTCTAGATGAGATGGTCACTCGGGAACCACGAGAAGACCCACTAGAAGAGGTAGAGCCAGAAGTGGTCATTGAGCAAGAACCAATAGCTGCAGTTAATGAGGACGGTCCGAGGCGCTCTGAAAGGATAAGTCATGCACCTGTCAGATACGGTTTCTTAGTAACTGAAGGTGATGGTTTAGTACTAGTGGACAATGATCCAGCTACCTTTCGAGAGGCTTTGGATGGAACAGACTCTGAGAAATGGCTGTAAGCCATGAGGGAAGAAATGCAATCCATGTCAGATAATCAAGTGTGGGACTTGGTAGATCATACCCCTGATGTTAAGGTCATAGGGTGTAAATGGATCTTTAAAATAAAGATTGACATGGATGGCAAACCTCAGACCTATAAAGCGAGACTGGAAGCAAAAGGTTATAGACAAGTCCACGGAATTGACTATGAAGAGACCTTTTCTCCAGTAGCTATGGTCAAGTCTATCCGCATTCTTCTTGCCATAGCAGCATATCACAACTATGAGATATGGCAAATGGATGTCAAAACCGCCTTCCTCAACGGGAGGTTAGCTGAGGACGTTTATATGTCTCAGCCTGAGGGTTTTGAGGATCCAAAGAATAAGGGAAAGATTCGCAAGTTTCTCAAATCAATCTATGGTTTGAAGCAAGCATCCGGAGTTGGAATCAGCGTTTTGATGAAGTAGTAAAACGGTTTGGCTTCGTCAAGAACGATGATGAACCTTGCGTGTATAAAAAGGCAAGTGGGAGCAATATAATCTTTTTAGTGCTTTATGTTGATGACATACTGCTCATTGGAAACGACGTCCCTACCTTGCTCTTAACGAAGACTTGGTTAGGTGAGTGTTTCGCAATGAAGGACTTAGGCGAGGCCTCTTACATCTTGGGAATCAAGATATATAGAGACCGTGCCAAGCGGGTCTTGGGCTTAAGTCAAAGCACTTATATAGACAAGGTGTTGAGACGATTCTCAATGCAAGATTCAAAGAAAGGATTGCTGCCCATGCGTCATGGCGTGAAGCTTAGCAAGAAGCAGGGTGCTGAGACACCTGCAGAGCTAGCAAGAATGAATGAGATCCCATATGCTTCGGCTATAGGGTCCATAATGTATGCCATGATATGCACGAGACCGGATGTCTCGTTTGCCCTAAGCTGTACCAGTAGACATCAATCCAAACCCGGTGAGGCACACTGGATGGCTGTCAAGGCGATTCTCAAATATTTGAGAAAAACCAAGGACGCCTTTCTTGTATACGGGGGCAGAAATGATGATCTCGTCGTCAAAGGATATGTTGACGCTAGTTTCCAGACAAACCCCGATGACTTTAAGAGTCAGTTGGGATATGTGTTTATGTTGAATGGTGGAGCATTCAGCTGGAAAAGCAAGAAGCAGGATACCATTGCCGACTCTACGACGGAAGCTGAGTACATTGCCGCATGTGAGGCAGCAAAAGAGGCTGTATGGATCAGGAGTTTCATGGCTGGGTTAGGTGTAATTAAAAACCCGTCTAACCCAATAGACTTATATTGTGACAACACCGGGGCTATTGCGCAAGCTAAGGAACCCAGGGAACATAACAGATCCAAACATGTACTCAGAAAGTATCACATCATCCGCGACATAATTGCTAGAGGTGACGTGAAGATCCACTACGTTGCAACTGATGATAACACAGCCGACCCATTGACCAAGACTCTTCCTCAAGATAAACATGAAAAACATGTTAGGTCAATGGGTATAGACTGGGACTTAGATTGGAGCTAAGGGCAAGTGGGAGATTGATAGCATTTGTGCCCTAGTCCAATTGGTATTAGCCTGTAAACGTCTATGTTCAAATATCATCGTTTGTAATGTATAAATATAAACGGCTTTATATTACTTATGTGTTGAAGTAATATGTTAAGCATGATCTGATTTATGACCACTAAAGTAGTAGAACCATAAATCTGTACGGATCACACTTAACGAGTCCCTGGTCAACCTATGCTTCCTTAAAAGCGACCAGTATGAGGATGGTTCTTAATGACGTAGTTCTACTTGTCATAAGGATGTGGGATCCTAGAACCATATCATAGATATCATGAGGTGATTGATATCGGACGACCCGCATTGAATAGTGTTTTCATAGATTAAGCCATAAACATATTCAGATGCGATAGCTTGTCACGACGTCCTTAGACCAAGGAGTCTTTGTGATCACTATGCAATGAACGTACGGCTTTAACTTGCGCCAAACGCTTTCTGTAAAAGGATTTCTATAAAGGGCATGATTGGGTGGCGGAACGGGTTGCATGAATGACACGAAAGACGGCTAAGGGATTTATCCCTCATACTACGGTATGGGAAAGATATCCGTTAGAAGGCCTCTTGATGGAGACTGACTGAGAGAAAAAGCATGGCCATGCAAATGATACGGGTTATCATTTCTCAGTCATCTCGCATATCAAGTAACAATGATTGATTGAACAAGGGAGACAACTCTATGCCTTGAGATCAATTGGGATATCTAGAGATAAAAGGATGGTGACTTTTACGCACAAAGGTTAAGTCGAATTATCGATCATCGTGGACCTTGGGTAATCATAATGTTTTACTAGAGACCACTTATGATGGATCGGGCAAGAGCGAGTCTTGCGCTGATCTGCCAACGGTGGCATGAGCCTAGAGGGTCACACACATACAAGATGGATAACTTGAGACAAGGAAACATGGATGTTTCTTAAGGAGAAGTATATGGACAAAACTGGAGGTTTTGTGCCATAGGTTCGGTTTGAGAGAATAATTAGCGGATCGAGAAAAATTGAGTTTTTCGTCGATATCGCGTCGGACTTTGTTTGATAAGTAACGACAAAAAGGTCGGACAACTTTTGGACGCGGCATGAGACAACACGGGAGGGCCCATTGGGCTCGGCCCATGAAGCCTCATGGCCGCCCAATAAGGCCATATGGCCGGCCCACTTGGTGGAGCCATTGTGGGGGCCACACAATGCCATGCTTAGTTGGTGATTATGGATTAAGAGGTGAGTGATTTAAGGGGTATGGGTTAAAGCACCTTTAAGCCCATACCAATCACTTTTAACCCATACTTGTGAGTTGGGTGATGAATTATAATGCAAGACTTTAATTCATTAATTCATTAAGTCACAAAACACACAAAAATCCTCTCTCTCTCTCATTGTGGCCGGCCACCCCTCTCTTCTTCATCATCTTGCTCTCTTGTTCTTCATTTAATTGTTCTAGTAGGCAATTAAGTGAAGGATCTTGAAGATCATCCTCTTGGTGTGGACTAGCTTTAGAGAAGAAGATCCGAACGTTCTTCTTTATCGATTCGAACAAGACTTAAAGGTAAACATCTTGTGGAATAGATTTTGCTTTGGGATTTAATGGTTTAAATGTTCTTGGACAAGGTTTGGAGTAGATTATGTTTTATTGCTTCCGCTATCTCGACGATCTAGAACGCTCCAAAACCCTACATGTATGAGAGTTTTTATATACAAGATTATGTATGTTTAGCTATCCCCCACATGTAAAGATTAAAAGCCGGTGTTTAATCAGACTTGCATATAACCTGATAGGGGATCATCTTTGCATATATTTGCATTTGATGGTGCTATATTAAGTTTGTATTGATATAAAATCATACAGTAATAATTCACTTAAACGCAATTAATTACAAGTCAAGAGTGATACCATCCAAGTTTGGGCACTCAGAAGGGCTTTGAGCCTATGGATGTCGGTACGCCTCTGCGTAACATTCATAGAGGATAAGTCTGGATGAGATGGGCAGTTCTATGTGGGTGTGTGCGCCTCCGCGTAGTAGCCACATTAGTTCTGTTCATAGTTCAAGCTTGGTAGACTTGTCGACGATTGTCAGCTAGGGCTGACCTAGGGTATCGGTATAGGGTATGCCGTGTACTTTTAGTACAAACCCTAGCTAGGAACTACAGAGTCTTGTAGATGGATGTATTCCTACCTTGATGCTCTCAATTGCAGTAGTGAGCTTCCGTTGACTTCAATTGAGGGTATGATAGGATCTCGGTTCAGATTCTAAAGTTAGAATCAGACAAGTGTTTTATAACTGAATCTCCAACTTGAACTTTAATTAATTTCACCATGTAGAACTAAAAGGCAAACACAATACAAAGGAGTAATAGCGCACTGAGAGTCAGATTGAGGACAGACTCAAGAGTGTGGATTACTCAGATTGGAATAGAAACTTGAGGCTTGTACTCAAGCATGAACGCAAATAGTATATCCTTACCAAGGAACCTCCTGCTGAGCCACTGCTGAACGCCGGTAGGGAACTAAGGAAACTTAATAGAGTTCCTTTGTAACCAAATCGACGTGTCATGCATTATGGTGTGCAGTAGGATGCCAGAGTTGTAGAAGCAGTTCAGGAACGTTTCAGATGACCCTCATACTTGTAAAGCAGAGGTCAAGGAAATGTTCAAGGAGAAAGCTCGTGTCAAAAGATGTGATACTTTCATAGAACTTAACTCCTGCAAGCTTAAGGCTGGAGCCCTGTTAGACCCCATGTCACGAAGATTTAATGTCTTCAGGAACATCTAACCAGACTCGGTTTTGATGATCAGGTGGAAATGGCTGCGGTTTTTATGTTGCAGTCACTTCCAGATACATATAGTGATTTCATAGTAAATTACAATATGCATGACATGGACGAGTCTTTAACAGAGCTTCAGGGGATGCTTGTAACCGATGAAAAGAATCTCAAGGGTAAGGCCAAAGAGGTCCTTATGGTTAACAAGAAGGTCAGCTTCAAGAAAGCTGACCAGGGTAAGGGTAAGGTTCCTAGGCACCTTGCAGGGCAGATCAGACACCCCAAGCGTCCAAATGTTCAAACAGCTCCCGAAGCTGCTGTGAAGACTAATGACAAAATGGAGGAGGTTTGCTATTGCTGCAATGAGCCAAGACACAGGAATAAGGGATTGTAAGCAATACAAGGATCATGTGAAGAAGAGTGGGTATCCACGTCTTCAGGAAAAGTTGAACTAATACTTGACTCTGGAAATGGCCGCATTCATTTTGAATCGGGCTCCGATGAAGACAACGATAGTACACCTTGTGACAGTCATTCTGTCTCCCATTACTGTGGAAGCGTTCGCCTCCGCGTAGTATTCATTGGGATGCAAGCTGAATAAGGTAATCAGTTCTATTTGGATGCGTGCACCTCCATGTAGTAGCCAAATAAGAGTTGGACCAGAGTCACAGATGGTACACCACATGACACTCATTACGTCTCTCGTTACTGTGGATGTGTGCGCCTCCGCGTAGTATTCATTGGGATGGGAGCGGGATGAGATGGTCAGTTTCATTTGGATGCGTGCGCCTTCGCATAGTAGCCAAATAAGAAATGGACCATAGTCATATATGGTGTGGGAAACATCCTAGTATGTTTTCCTAAACGATTTGGGTAGCAAAGATGCAGACATCCAAATCAGACAATTGTGTCTTCGTAAGGTATCCTTAAGAAACTAAGAGATACAACTTCTACATACCCAGCTAGTACAAAGTTTTTGTTGCTCGAGAAGGGCTATTTTGGAGAAATATTTTATTTCCAAAACAGCTAGTGGGAGTCCCGTGCTTCTCGAAGAAATTTGAGAGGATACAGAACAACCTGAAGCAATTCAGGAGCCTGCAATAAAAGATGTAGAAGTATTGGAGCCTCAGATGGTCGTAGATGAAGAATCAGTCCCTACAAAATTACCACATGGTCCAGGGAGGTATGAAATATCTCGTCATGTTCCAGACACATATGGCTTGATAGCCACTGAGGGAAATGACTTGATGTTGGTGGATCAGGATGATCCAGAAACCTTCAGACAAGCCTTAGCCAATCTAGACTCCGAAAAATGGCAGAACGCCATGAGTGAGGAAATGAAATCCATGTATGAAAACCAATTCGGGTGCTTGGTGGATCAAACCCCTGGGATAAAACCCATCGGTGGCTTCATCAAAAATGGCAGAACCCCTGAGTGGGTCTATAGGCTCAAGACCGACATGGATGAAAATCCTCAGACCAATAAGGCTGGGATAGTTGTAAAAGGTTATCGTCAGATTGAATGCATGGATTATGATGACACCTATTCAACAGTAGCAATGGTCAGTTTGATCCGGATTATTCTTAGTCATAACTATGGCAGATGGATGTCAAAACTCCTTCCTCAGCAAGAACTTACTAGAAGGCGTGTATATCACACGGCTTGTGGGTTTTGTAGATCAAAATAATCCTAGAAAGATTTGTAAGCTGCTTAGATCCATTTATGGATTGAAGCAAGCTTCAGGGAGTTGGAATATTCGTTTTGATGAAGCTATAAGAGAATTCGACATCATCAAGAACGAAAGTGAGCCTTGCGTTTATAAGAAAGCGAGTGAGAATGATATTGTATTCTTGGTATTTATTCATCGGGAATTACATCCCGACCTTGCCCCAAAAGCTTGGTTAGGGAAGTGCTTATCGATGAAGGATTTAGGTAATGCTACATTTATTGTAGGCATCAGGATCTCTACAGATCATTCCAAAAAGATTTTGGGCCTAAGTCAGAACATGTTGCTAAGTCAGAACATGTACATAGATAAAGTGTTGAGAAGATTCTCAATTCTTGATTCTAAGGAAGGATACATACCCATACATCATGGCATTAAGCTCAACAAGCTACAGAATCCTAGTACTCCTGATAAGCTGAGCATGATGAGTAAGATCCCTTACGCTTCGGCTGTGGAATCCATCATGTATGCCAGGATATGCACGAGACTGAAAGTCTCGTTTGCATTGAGCTGTACAAGTAGATTTCAATCTAACCCCGACCAATTACACTAGATTGCTGTCATAGGCCATCCTCAAATATTTGAGGAGGACAAAGTATGTATTCCTAGTGTATGGGGATGTAGATAGAGAACTAGCAGTCAAAAGGACAAGTCGATGCTAGTTTTCAGACATATCCAGATGACTTCAAAATTCAGTCAGGATATATTTTGTGTTGAGTAGTGGCGCTTTCAGCTGGATAAGCTTTAAGCAAGCATAAATTGCCAACTCTACAACAGAGGCTGAGTATATAGCTGCAGCGAAAGCAGATAAAGAGGCCATATGGATTAGAAGCTTTCTAATCGGATTAGATTCAACGCCGCGAGCGTATGACCCGATAAGCTTGCTTTGGGACAACACAGGTGCCGTAGCTATTGCTCAAGAGCCCAGATTCCACAACGTATCCAAACATATACTCAACATGCATCACCTCGTGAGAGTTATCACATATAGAGGTGATGAAGAGATTAAACACTATTCGACTGGTGATATATGGCCGATCCCTTGACAAAAGCTCAGCAGCAGCCTAGGCATGAGGAACATGCAGTGTCTATGGGAGTAGATCAGAACTTAAATTGGAACCAGGGGCAAGTGGGAGATTGTAAGAGTTATGCCCCAGTCCAATATATAAGTGATCTACAGATGTAATGTTTTATCCTCTTTCCGAATAAATAAATCGGCATGTATTACTAATGTGTTGTAGTAATATATCGAATATAATTTGATCTATGTCATTATGCGTGTAACCACTAATAGTAGAACTATAGCTCAGAACGAATTACATTTGACGAGTCCCTGATCAGCTAAGCTTCTTTAAGAAGCGATCAGTATGAGAGCAACTCCTTGTGATCACGCTCTACTGATCATGGCCAAGCATGTGCCGGAGTTATATCATAGATACCATCAGATCGATGATATCGGACAACCCGATAGTGAGTATGCTACATAGATCCAGTCATGAGATACTTACAGTTCGTAGCTTGTCATTATATCCTAAGACCAAAGAGTCTTTGTGTACATTGTGTAACGAATACCTAAGTTTGACCTAGTGTAACGTTATCTGTAAAAGGGTAGCTATAACGGCTTTGATTGACTTGGACATTTACTGCATTAGTTAACTCGAAAGGCGTCCGAGGGATTTATCACTCATACTCCGGTATGAGAAAGATATCCGTTTAGGCCACTTGATGAGTATGACTGAAGGAATAGCACGGTCGTGCAGGTGATACCTTAGTATCAGTTTTCAGTCATCTCAGATATGAAGAAACATTGATTGATAAATTAGGATGATGATTCTATGCCTATTGATCAATCTAGATATCGGTTTGATAAAAGGACAGTGATATGTACGATAACAGGTTAAGTCGAATAATCGATAATCAGGAACGTTGGGTAATCATAATGTCTTGCTAGAGACCACTTCTGATGGAAAGGGTAAAATAGTAATTTTACCAGTCTGCCAACTGTTCGTGAGCCTAGAGGGTCACACGCATTGAGCACAATACATGACAAATAAGCATGGATGGAAATTGGGAGAATCTAGTTTTCAGTTTAGTCAAATTGAAAACCATTCGGTTGATTTCTTGCCTATGGTTTTAACCAGACGGTTGAAGAAATCAAGTTGAGGAAATTGAACCGGTTTATCTAAACCAAAATTAGAACTCAATTTTATGGGTTTTAATTTGGATTTAGTTAAACGGGCTTGAGGCCCATTTGGGGTTTCAATTCATGAAAGGGCAAGAGTGCAATTATGAATTTAAAGGGGTGATATGTGTAATTATTTTATTTGAATTTAAAATTAAAAGTCAGTTTTGTTTTTAATTTTTAAAATCAGATTTTTTCTTTAATTATTTCACATAATTACACATTATCTTTTTCCTTTATTTTCATATATTTTTTGCATCTTTTTCTCCTTCTCTCTTCTTCATTTTGGTCGACCCTCCTATTGCATTTCCACCATTGTTTTTCTTTGTTCATACTTCTCAAAAGGATCATTAGCAAGAGATTGAGGGAAAATCATTTCGGTGATTGTTGTGCTTGTGTGGACTCGATAGAGAAACATTATTTTGTGTTTTAATCGATTATACAAAGGTAATTTTTCAGATTATAAAGTTCATAAACATGCTGAATTTTTCATTAAGATCAAGTTTTCTTTTCGATCACCATGGTTATATAAAGCTCCGCTGCATGAAATTATTGATTGGAACCCATGGTGCTCCCTTTCAGTGACAACGTGTGTGCTTGGCTTGCTGCCATTATCTACACAGATCAATAAATTCAAGTTAGACTCTGAATTTATATATGAAGATTTGTTGCAAAACCTTGACCATTTTGATCCTTCGCAAGAATGAAGAACCCAGACCCTTGATTCACCCTCTTGAAATGATCTAATGCATCAACGCTTCAATTAGGTTATGTAGGTAGGAAGACTTTCCAATCACACGACGTGTGATTCTTGGCCAGAACAAATTACTAAGTACATTGGAATTGTTCTGTCCGATGCTCTAGGTCATCGTAATCATAGATATGTGGACCAGATCTTAATTGGAGAGAGCTAATGCACCTACTCCCCAACCAAATCAATCTGCATCCTCTATCAATGTTTCCATGAACGCTCTGCTAACGCACACGACGTTCATGGCCTAGTTTAGTAAACCAATTAACGACTTGTGGACCAGAACTTGAACTAGAGAGAGCTAATGCATCTACACCCCAAACAAAACTGTCTACGTCTACTAGCTTTGCATCCACGAGAGCTCTGCTAACGCACACGATGTTTGCGGTCACACCGTCGTAGAGTGTCAAAATTATGATTTGATCAAGTTTTGCGAGACATGTACCTAGTACATTCTCTACATGACAACTATTCATCCGTACCGGGTACATTACTAATCATGCAATTCTAAAAAATACAATTTAAACATGTATAGCCTAAGCCCATATCTAGGTTCGATCTTTATGGGGTCGGTCCATAGAGATTGGGGTCACATCCTAAGGGTGAAGATTATAATTATACCATCATCCCTGGCGACGCTCCCACTGGCTCCTTTACGTCTCCACGACTTAACGCTAGCTCCAAAACTCCCAATGTGCCATCTCCGAGAAGTGCGTTTACGTATAATATCAACGGCTCGCAGGTCGGGTGTAAATATAATACAACCCAAATCTTAAGATGACACAAACCACCATTTTATATTTACAAATAAAAATGCAATATAAACGGTCTTATCTTGATGGGCTTTAGCTATACATCATTGTTGCTACGTTTAATTGTTGGCATAATTTTTTAGCGCAAATATAAGAAGTCGTGCAACATGTTACATGACATGTGGAGCGACTTGTTACGAGCCGAAGATTAGGAAAGTCTGAAGCTTTCTTATTTCAACGAAGCTTGGAGCAAAAGAAGAAAGGCTCCACGAAGACTTGGAGCGCAAGAGAGTGACGTCGACAAATCAGGCGACTTCCAGCTGGCAGTTACACGTCAGCAATAGGCGGCAACTCTACTTGCGCGATTTATTCAGGAAGTCAGAACAGGCAAGACGACTTCCAACTGTCGTGAAAGGCGGCAACAACTTGCCTGACTTTCCTGTTCCTGATCCGAGAAGGATTAGGAATGTGAGCTGCTATAAAAAGCCCTTGGCTTCCCATTAGCAGATCATCCGTTCTTGTTCTAAATTGCAAGATTTCTCAGAACTCTTAACCGTGCATGATCGGCGTGTTGAGAGGCTGATTAAGATTCGATAGAACGGGTCTTTGCTCCGATCAAACATCAAGTCGCGGAGACTAAGTGTTTGGATCGGTTAGGGTTTTTGTTTGTGAATGAAGATTCACAACTCCGTCCAAGAAGACAACGACACCGAGCATAGGCTTGCTCGAAGGGTGGAATTGAGGTAATCTCAAAGACAGGGGGAGAGGCTCCTGGTCAAGGTTATTCACGGTGAGATCTATAGTAGCTTAGGACAATAGCTTGTGTGATAGCTAGTTGATGCTTGAAGTTGTACTATTGACTACCTAATAGTGAAAACCTTTCCACTGGCAAACTGCCCCCAGACGTAGGTGCGGAGTCACCGAACTGGGTAATCATCTCTGGTGTCGTTATTATCTGTTTACTGTTTTACTGACGGTTTACGTCCTTAGGCAAGTAGTCGATACACAAGTTACGACTTTGTGTTCGATTTCTTCACTCGGCTAGGATTTAGATTTTCAATTGGTATCAGAGGAGGCACCTTTTCTTTTAGGTGATTTTCCTGCAAAATTTCTGAATAGCCAATATGGACTCAAAGGAAGGAGGTTCAGTAAATCGACCACCAGTTCTTGACGGAACAAACTATGGGTACTGGAAAGCTCGGATGTGTGCCTTCTTGAAGTCCCTCGACAGCAAAACCTGGAAGTCTGTTATCAATGGGTGGGAGGAACCTTACTATGCTGATGCTCATGGAAATCAAACGAGCATCAAACCAGAAAAGGAGTGGAGCGCGGAAGAAGATGAAGCCTCCCTAGGTAATTCTCGTGCACTCAATGCTATGTTTAATGGAGTAGACAAGAATGTGTTTCGACTCATCAACACATACACAAGTGCCAAAATTGCCTGGGATACTCTTGCGGTTGCTTATGAGGGTACTTCCAAAGTCAAAGAGCATAAGTTACAGTACCTCACGACTAACTTTGAGGCCCTGACCATGAATGAAGACGAAACTATTGCGGAGTTTAATGTGTGCATCAAGGATCTGGCCAATGAATCATATTCACTTGGCAAGTCTATGACCGATGAAGATTTGGTCAGAAAAACGCTGAGAGCCTTAAGTCCCAGATTCAAGTGAAGATTACCGCCATAGAAGAAGTCCATGACTTGAAGACACTGAAGTTTGATGAACTCATGGGATCTTTTATGACCTTCGAGCTCTCTTTACCTCTTATCGAGAAGAAGCATAAAGGTGTGGCCTTCAAGAGTTCTACCCAAAAGCAGAAGAACTTGACGCACTTTGATTCAGATAGTGACATTGAGGAAACTATCGCTATGCTGGCCAAAAACTACAATAAAGTCATGAAAAGATTTAGCCAGATGACAGGAAGGAATGTCACCCGAGAAGTCAGAGACAAGCCGCAACTCAAGTTCCAGAAGCTCGAAAACTCAAATAGCGATGGTAGACGAGGAGAACGATCAGGAAAAGGAGTCCAGTGCTTTGAATGTGAAGGGTATGGACACATGAAAAAAGAATGTCCTAACTTCGTAAAGAAACAAAAGAAGGGATTCAATGCCTCTCTAACTGACGATGAAGATGAGGAAGACAGTGACGTTGAGCATACAAGTAACTATGTTGCTTTTACTTCCTCCACAATAGAGCAACCTTCCGAGAATACAAAGAAGTATGACTCTGATGATGAGCTATCTGTTGAGACTCTCAACAATGCATACAATGAATGGTATGTCAAGTGGCTTGAAGACTCTCAGGTAATCGAAAAACAAAATGCTCTCATTCTTACTCTTAATGAAGACAAGTGAAGACTTCTCGAGACGACTGTTGATCTCAAAAAGGAAGTTGCTCGACTAAAAGGCGAGTTAGAGCAGGTCACCAAGTCTGTAAAGATGATGAATCCAAGCACTGACACTCTGGACCAAATACTTTCGATCGGGAAACCATCTAGAAATATGGAAGGTCTTGGATATTCAAAAGAAGCCTTATCATCGCACACCGTCTTAGTCCCTCAGAAGGTTGTCTCCCAAAAGTCACGTTAGAAGTCTCCTTCACGGCTGACCAAGCAACCAAACAGCCTCTTACCTTGGCCACTTCAAGAACGCAGATCAAAAGACATATCTGGGTATGTCACCACTGTGGACGAAGAGGACATATTCGACCCTTCTGCTATCAGCTATATGGGAAGAGCTTGGTCAAGAAAAGGACCATCATCAAGAAAAGCCAACCACGGAAGGAATGGCGAGTCAAGGAGGTAAACTATCGAGCTAACATCGCGTACACCGCTCTAAAGGCTTCAACCATCAACGATTGGTACTTTGATAGTGGATCCTCTCGACATATGACGGGTAATAGCTCTTTCTTGGTCACTACAAATAGCTTCGTCACTTTTGGAGATGGAGTAAAAGCTAGAGTGCTAGGGAAAGGAAAACTCAACCTTCCCAACTCTCCATGTCTAAAAGAAGCTCTACTAGTAGAAGGCCTCACAGCAAATCTCATCAGCATAAGCCAAATATGCGATTTAAATTTGGATGTCCACTTCACTCGTGACAAGTGCTCGGTAAAAAACGAACAGCAAAAGGAAGTCATGACAGGCCATAGGTCCCTTGACAATTGTTATCTATGGTCCCCAACAGCCACAACTTTGCCAACCAAGTGCCTATTGTCCAAAGCTCAAGAGACAAAGCTATGGCATCAAAAACGTGGTCACATAAATTTGAGGGGCATGCAAAAGATTCTCTCTGAAAAGGCGATCATTGGAGTACCCAACCTCAAGATCATTGAAGGAAAAATCTGTGGAGAATGCCAGATTGGGAAACAAGTCAAGACGTCACACAAGAAGGTACAACATCTTACTACTTCTCGTGTCCTAGAACTTCTTCATGTTGACCTTATGGGACCTATGCAAGTAGAAAGTCTAGGAGGGAAGAAATACATATTTGTGTAGCGTTTTGGAGCGTTCTAGATCGTCATCGTGATAGCGGAAGCAATAAAAAGATAATCTACTCCAAACCTTGTCCAAGAACATTTAAACCATTAAATCCCAAAGCAAAATCTATTCCACAAGATGTTTACCTTTAAGTCTTGTTTGAATCGATAAAGAAGAACCTTCAGATCTACTTCTCTAAAGCAAGTCCACACCAAGAGGATGATCTTCAAGATCCTTCACTTAATTGCCTACCAGAACAATTAAATGAAGAACAAGAGAGCAAGATAGAGGAGAAGAACAAGGGGTGGCCGGCCACACTAGAGAGAGAGAGAGAGGTTTTGTGAGTGTTTTGTGATTCAATGATTAATGAATCAAAGTCTTGCATTTAATCCATCATCCAACTCACAAGTATGGGTTTAAAGTGATTGGTATGGGCTTAAAGGTGCTTTAACCCACACCCCTTAAATCACTCACATCTTAATCCACAACCGCCAACTAAGCATGGTGTTGTGTGGCCCCCACAATGGCCCCACCAAGTGGGCCGGCCATATGGCCTTATTGGGCCCTTATTGGGCCGGCCATGAGGCTTCATGGGCCGAGCCCAATGGGCCCTCCCGTGTTGTCTCATGCCGCGTCCAAAAGTTTCCCGACCTTTTTGTCGTTACTTATCAAACAAAGTCCGACGCAATATCGACGAAAAACTCAATTTTTTCTCGATTCGCTAATTATTCTCTCAAACCGAACCTATGGCACAAAACCTCCAGTTTTGTCCATATACTTCTCCTTAAGAAACATCCATGTTTCCTTGTCTCAAGTTATCCGTCTTGTATGTGTGTGACCCTCTAGGCTCATGCTACCGTTGGCAGATCGGCGCAAGACTCGCTCTTGCCCGATCCATCATAAGTGGTCTCTAGTAAAACATTATGATTACCAAAGGTGCACGATGATCGATGATTCGACTTAACCTTTGTGCGTACAAGTCACCATCCTTTTATCTCTAGATATCCCGATTGATCTCAAGGCATAGAGTCGTCTCCCTTGTTCAATCAATCATTGTTACTTGATATGCGAGATGATTGAGGACTGATAACCCGTATCATTTGCATGGCCATGCTTTTCTTCTCAGTCAGTCTCCATCAAGAGGCCTTCCAACGGATATCTTTCCCATACCGTAGTATGAGGGATAAATCCCTTAGCCGTCTTTCGTGTCACTCATGCAACCCGTTCCGCCACCCAATCATGCCCTTCATAGCAAGAAGCAAGAAGCAAGATACCATTGCCGACTCTACAACGGAAGCTGAGTACATTGCCGCATGTGAGGCGGCGAAAGAGGCTGTATGGATCAGGAGTTTCATGGCTGGGTTAGGTGTAATTAAAAACCCGTCTAACCTAGTAGACTTATATTGTGACAACACCGGGGCTATTGCACAAGCTAAGGAACCCAGGGCACATAACAGATCCAAACATGTACTCAGAAAGTATCACATCATCCGCGACATAGTTGCTAGAGGTGACGTGAAGATCCAATACGTTGCAACTGATGATAACACAGCCGACCCATTGACCAAGGCTCTTCCTCAAGATAAACATGAAAAACATGTTAGGTCAATGGGTATAGACTGGGACTTAGATTGGAACTAAGGGCAAGTGGGAGATTGATAGCATTTGTGCCCTAGTCCAATTGGTATTAGTCTGTAAACGTCTATGTACAAATATCATCGTTTGTAATGTATAAATATAAACAGCTTTATATTACTTATGTGTTGAAGTAATATGTTAAGCATGATCTGATTTATGACCACTAAAGTAGTAGAACCATAAATCTGTACGGATCACACTTAACGAGTCCCTGGTCAACCTATGCTTCCTTGAAAGCGACCAATATGAGGATGGTTCTTAATGACGTAGTTCTACTTGTCATAAGGATGTGGGATCCTGGAACCATATCATAGATATCATGAGGTGATTGATATCGGACGACCCGCATTGAAGAGTGTTTTCATAGATTAAGCCATAAACATATTCAGATGCGATAGCTTGTCACGACGTCCTTAGACCAAGGAGTCTTTGTGATCACTGTGCAATGAACGTACGGCTTTAACTTGCGCCAAATGCTTTCTGTAAAAGGATTGCTATGAAGGGCATGATTGGGTGGCGGAACGGGTTGCATGAGTGACACGAAAGACGGCTAAGGGTTTTATCCCTCATACTACGGTATGGGAAAGATATCCGTTAGAAGGCCTCTTGATGGAGACTGACTGAGAGAAAAAGCATGGTCATGCAAATGATACGGGTTATCATTTCTCAGTCATCTCGCATATCAAGTAACAATGATTGATTGAACAAGGGACACGACTCTATGCCTTGAGATCAATTGGGATATCTAGAGATAAAAGGATGGTGACTTGTACGCACAAAGGTTAAGTCGAATTATCGATCATCGTGCACCTTGGGTAATCATAATGTTTTACTAGAGACCACTTATGATGGATCGGGCAAGAGCGAATCTTGCGCTGATCTGCAACGGTGGCATGAGCCTAGAGGGTCACACACATACAAGACAGATAACTTGAGACAAGGAAACATGGATGTTTCTTAAGGAGAAGTATATGGACAAAACTGGAGGTTTTGTGCCATAGGTTCGGTTTGAGAGAATAATTAGCGAATCGAGAAAAATTGAGTTTTTCGTCGATATCGTGTCGGACTTTGTTTGGTAAGTAACGACAAAAAGGTCGGGCAACTTTTGGACGCGGCATGAGACAACACGGGAGGGCCCATTGGGCTCGGCCCATGAAGCCTCATGGCCGGCCCAATAAGGCCATATGGCCGGCCCACTTGGTGGGGCCATTATGGGGGCCACACAATGCCATGCTTAGTTGGTGATTGTGGATTAAGAGGTGAGTGATTTAAGGGGTATGGGTTAAAGCACCTTTAAGCCCATACCAATCACCTTTTGACCCGTCACAACACGGGTTGCAAATTTGAAACGTATTTGCACGGGTTGCAAATGACGGATTCAAATGAAGATAGTATGTGATACAATTAGAAACGTCACAACACGGGTTGTTGATGACGGGTTCGTAATTGTACCAAATACTTTCGAATTATTAAACACAACAAAATTACAAGTTAATTTGAGTCAAGTAAGAGGCCACCCAAATTCACACCCATGTAGAAACATTTTATCGGTGTCGTGCGCCTTAGCGGAGCATCGATCGAATGGGTTCTAGATGGGAATGGTAAACTTTGTGGGATGTCGTGCGCCTTAGCGGAGCATCTACACAAAGTTAACTCGTTAGTGAAAGTTGGTTGACTCAACCACGATTCTTGGCCTGAGGTCGAGCTGGGGCATCGGAAGGGTTAGCCGTGTGTTTTACACATACCCTGACTAAGAGTTACACGGGTTGTAATTGGACGGATGTCCTACCTAAATAAGTCAATTGGAACGGTGCGCCTTAGCGCACTTCAAATGACGAATAAGGGATCTTGGTTTAAAGATTCTAAATTTTAGAATCTAATGGTTGGTGTTTAATTCGGATCTTCGTAAATTTATTCAACTATTCTGATTAAATTTAATTTCTTCGTGTAGAAATGGTTAGTAATTCAACAAACTCGTCTAATTTTTCATTGAGGACTATACTCGAGAAGTGTAAACTCAACGGGACAAATTATCTAGACTGGGACAGAAATTTACGACTTGTGTTAAAAATGGAACGCAGGGAGTACGTCCTTGATAAGGCTATCCCTGAGGAGCCAGCTGCCAACGCAACGAGGGTCATTAAGGATGCGTACCAGAAACACCTTAGCGACTCTATCGACGTTGCGTGTGTCATGCTGGGCTGCATGGAGGCGGACCTCCAAAAGCAGTTTATGGAGCTATCCCATGATCCGTTTGCAATGTTTGCACAGATCAAGGATATGTTCAAGGAGAAAGTACGTATTGAAAAATACACTGTTCTCCGAGAACTCATAGCCTGCAAGATGTCAGCAGGCAGCTCCGTAGGTCCTCACGTCCTACAGATGAAGGGGCATTTTGACCATATGACTAGTATCGGTATGTCTATGGAAAAGGAAATGGCTGCGGATTTTGTTCTGCAATCCCTTCCTCATGCATATGGTGGGTTCGTCATGAACTATCATATGCATGATATGGACAAGACCGTGTTGGAGTTGCACAGCATGCTAGTAACTGCCGAGAAGAGCATAAGGGGCAGTTCGTCCAAAAATGTCTTCATGGTCAAGAAGGGACCCAGCTTCAAAGCTGTTGGTGGCAAGGGTAAAGGCCCAAGACACCTCGCAGGGAGGAACAGACGACCATTTATTCCTAGACCTCACATGCCCGTACAAGGCAAAGGGAAGGCAAAGGAGTCGGTCTGTTTCTACTGTCAAAAGCCTGGTCATTGGAAGAAAGACTGTCAGCAGCTGAAGGAGGATAAGAAGAAGGGCGGTGGGGCCGCTACTTCATTAGGTATTCCATTAGAGCTATATCTTTCTACAATAAATACCTGGGTACTAGACACTGGAGCTGAGTCTCATGTCTGTGCTGATGTGCAGGTGTTACACAGTAGAAGAGATATAAAGGAAAACGAGGTGGACCTAAGAGTTGGGAACAATACCAGAGTTGCCGCAACTGCTGTGGGTTCTGTGAACCTTCTTTTGCCCAGTGGGCTTGTAATTGAACTTAATGATGTGTTTTGCGTACCTGTTTTCAACAAGAATATTATCTCAATTTCTCTTCTTGAAATAGAGGGATATTATTTTAATATTAAGAACGGGTTTTTTGATATTATGCGCAACAACATATATTATGGCAATGCTCGCACAGTTGGAGGATTATACATATTCAATATGCAAAACTCGAAATCCAACATGCTCTATAATGTAAATGCTAAGAGGTTTAAAACTAATGATTTAGACCAAACTCTTATCTGGCATTGTCGTCTAGGTCACATAAATGAGAAACGCATCTCAGCGCTTCATAAGGGCGGACTTGTAAGTCAATTCGAATTCCAAGCGATTGAAAGATGCGAAGCTTGTTTGATGGGCAACATGACTAAAGCGCCCTTCCCTGGTTTAGGTGAGAGGGCAGGTGACTTATTGGGTCTAATACATTCAGACGTATGTGGACCAATGAGTACGCATGCCAGAGGTGGTTTAGGCTACTTTATCACATTTACTGACAATTTCAGTAGATATGGTTATGTCTATCTCATGAGACATAAGTCCGAAGCTTTTGATAAATTCAAAGAGTTTAGGACTGAAGTAGAAAACCAACTCGGAAAGAGTATCAAGGCACTCCGTTCTGATCGGGGTGGAGAATACTTATCCGAGGAGTTTCTTAGTTATCTTACTGAAGGTGGAATACTATCTCAGTGGACTCCGCCAGGAACACCGCAACTTAATGGTGTGTCCGAACGGAGGAATCGAACATTGTTAGATATGGTTCGATCAATGTTAAGTCTCACTGATCTCCCGATCTCCTTCTGGGGTTATGCTCTGCAAACGGCCGCTTTCATAATAAATAGGGCTTCGTCGAAAGCAGTGGAAGGGACATCATTTGAAAAATGGTATGGGAAGGAACCCGTTTTGTCCTTCCTTAAAATCTGGGGTTGCGAGGCTTATGTTAAAAGGTTGCTTGCAACCAAGCTCGAACCAAGATCAGATAAATGCACTTTCGTCGGATATCCAAAAGAAACAAAAGGATACTACTTCTACACACCGAGCGAAAATAAAGTTTTTGTCGCTCGAGGTGGGACGTTCTTGGAAAAAGAGTTCATTTCCAAGACAGTCAGTGGGAGGGCTATTCATCTTGATGAAGTTCTAGATGAGATGGTCACTCGGGAACCACGAGAAGACCCACTAGAAGAGGTAGAGCCAGAAGTGGTCATTGAGAAAGAACCAATAGCTGCAGTTAATGAGGACGGTCCGAGGCGCTCTGAAAGGATAAGTCATGCACCTGTCAGATACGGTTTCTTAGTAACTGAAGGTGATGGTTTAGTACTAGTGGACAATGATCCAGCTACCTTTCGAGAGGCTTTGGACGGAACCGACTCTGAGAAATGGCTAGAAGCCATGAGGGAAGAAATGCAATCCATGTCAGATAATCAAGTGTGGGACTTGGTAGATCATACCACTGATGTTAAGGTCATAGGGTGTAAATGGATCTTTAAAATAAAGATTGGCATGGATGGCAAACCTCAGACCTATAAAGCGAGACTGGCAGCAAATGGTTATAGACAAGTCCACGGAATTGACTATGAAGAGACCTTTTCTCCAGTAGCTATGGTCAAGTCTATCCGCATTCTTCTTGCCATAGCAGCATATCACTACTATGAGATATGGCAAATGGATGTCAAAACCGCCTTCCTCAACGGGAGGTTAGCTGAGGACGTTTATATGTCTCAGCCTGAGGGTTTTGAGGATCCAAAGAATAAGGGAAAGATTTGCAAGTTGCTCAAATCAATCTATGGTTTGAAGCAAGCATCTCGGAGTTGGAATCAGCATTTTGATGACATAAAACGGTTTGGCTTCGTCAAGAACGATGATGAACCTTGCGTGTATAAAAAGGCAAGTGGGAGCAATATAATCTTTTTAGTGCTTTATGTTGATGACATACTGCTCGTTGGAAACGACGTCCCTACCTTGCTCTTAACGAAGCTTTGGTTAGGTGAGTGTTTCGCAATTAAGGACTTAGGCGAGGCCTCTTACATCTTGGGAATCAAGATATATAGAGACCGTGCCAAGCGGGTCTTGGGCTTAAGTCAAAGCACTTATATAGACAAGGTGTTGAGACGATTCTCAATGCAAGATTCAAAGAAAGGATTGCTGCCCATGCGTCATGGCGTAAAGCTTAGCAAGAAGCAGGGTGATGATGTAGGGTTTTGGAGCGTTCTAGATCGTCGAGATAGCGGAAGCAATAAAAGATAATCTACTCCAAACCTTGTCCAAGAACATTTAAACTATTAAATCCCAAAGCAAAATCTATTCCACAAGATGTTTACCTCTAAGTCTTGTTTGAATCGATAAAGAAGAACGTTCGGATCTTCTTCTCTAAAGCTAGTCCACACCAAGAGGATGATCTTCAAGATCTTTCACTTAATTGCCTACTAGAAAAATTAAATGAACAACAAGAGAGCAAGATGATGAAGAGGAGAGGGGTGGCCGGCCACAATGAGAGAGAGAGAGAGGATTTTTGTGTGTTTTGTGACTTAATGAATTAAAGTCTTGCATTATAATTCATCACCCAACTCACAAGTATGGGTTAAAAGTGATTGGTATGGGCTTAAAGGTGCTATAACCCATACCCCTTAAATCACTCACCTCTTAATCCACAATCACCAACTAAGCATGGCATTGTGTGGCCCCCATAATGGCCCCACCAATTGGGCAGCCCATATGGCCTTATTGGGCCCTTATTGGGCCGGCCATGAGGCTTCATGGGCCGAGCCCAATGGGCCCTCCCGTGTTGTCTCATGCCGCGTCCAAAAGTTCCCCAACCTTTTTGTCGTTACTTATCAAACAAAGTCCGACGCGATATCGACGAAAAACTCAATATTTCTCGATTCGCTAATTATTCTCTCAAACCGAACCTATGGCACAAAACCTCCAGTTTTGTCCATATACTTCTCCTTAAGAAACATCCATGTTTCCTTGTCTCAAGTTATCCGTCTTGTATGTGTGTGACCCTCTAGGCTCATGCCACCGTTGCCCGATCCATCATAAGTGGTCTCTAGTAAAACATTATGATTACCCAAGGTGCACGATGATCGATAATTCGACTTAACCTTTGTGCGTACAAGTCACCATCCTTTTATCTCTAGAAATCCCAATTGATCTCAAGGCATAGAGTCGTCTCCCTTGTTCAATCAATCATTGTTACTTGATATGCGAGATGACTGAGAAATGATAACCCGTATCATTTGCATGGCCATGCTTTTCCTCTCAGTCAGTCTCCATCAAGACGCCTTCTAACGGAGATCAGTGAGACTTAACATTGATCGAACCATATCTAACAATGTTCGATTCCTCTGTTCGGACACACCATTAAGTTGCGGTGTTCCTAGCGAAGTCCACTGAGATAGTATTCCACCTTCAGTAAGATAACTAAGAAACTCCTCGGATAAGTATTCTCCACCCCGATCAGAACGGAGTGCCTTGATACTCTTTCCGAGTTGGTTTTCTACTTCAGTCCTAAACTCTTTGAATTTATCAAAAGCTTCGGACTTATGTCTCATGAGATAGACATAACCATATCTACTGAAATCGTTAGTAAATGTGATAAAGTAGCCTAAACCACCTCTGGCATACGTACTCATTGGTCCTTGGGCCTTTACCCTTGCCACCAACAGCTTTGAAGCTGGGTCCCTTGTTGACCATGAAGACATTTTTGGACGAACTGCCCCTTATGCTCTTCTCGGCAGTTACTAGCATGTTGTGCAACTCCGACACGGTCTTGTCCATATCATGCATGTGATAGTTCATGACGAACCCACCATATGCATGAGGAAGGGATTGCAGAACAAAATCTGCAGCCATTTCCTTTTCCATAGACATACCGATACTAGTCATATGGTCAAAATGCCCCTTCATCTGTAGGACGTGAGGACCTACGGAGCTGCCTGCTGACATCTTGCAGGCTATGAGTTCTCGGAGAACAGTGTATTTTTCAATACGTACTTTCTCCTTGAACATATCCTTGATCTGTGCAAACATTGCAAACGGATCATGGGATAGCTCCATAAACTGCTTTTGGAGGTCCGCCTCCATGCAGCCCAACACGACACACGCAACGTCGATAGAGTCGCTAAGGTGTTTCTGGTACGCATCCTTAACGACCCTTGTTGCATTGGGAGCTGGCTCCTCAGGGATAGCCTTATCAAGGACGTACTCCCTGCGTTCCATTTTTAACACAAGTCGTAAATTTCTGTCCCAGTCTAGATAATTTGTCCCGTTGAGTTTACACTTCTCGAGTATAGTCCTCAATGACAAATTAGACGAGTTTGTTGAATTACTAGCCATTTCTACACGAAGAAAATAAATTTAATCAGAATGGTTGAATAAATTTACGAAGATCCGAATTAAACACCAACCATTAGATTCTAAAATTTAGAATCTTTAAACGAAGATCCCTTATTCGTCATTTGAAGTGCGCTAAGGCGCACCGCTCCAATTGACTTATTTAGGTAGGACATCCTGTCCAATTACAACCCGTGTAACTCTTAGTCAGGGTATGTGTAAAACACACGGCTTACCCTTCCGATGCCCCAGCTCGACCTCAGGCCAAGAATCGTGGTTGAGTCAACCAACTTTCACTAACGAGTTAACTTTGTGCAGATGCTCCGCTAAGGCGCACGACATCCCACAAAATTTACCATTCCCATCTAGAACCCATTCGATCGATGCTCCGCTAAGGCGCACGACACCGATAAAATGTTTCTACATGGGTGTGAATTTGGGTGGCATCTCACTTGACTCAAATTAACTTGTAATTTGGTTGTGTTTAATAATTCGAAAGTATTTGGCACAGTTACGAACCCATCATCAACAACCCGTGTTGTGACGTTTCTAATTGTATCACATACTATCTTCATTTGAATCCGTCATTTGCAACCCGTGCAAACACGTTTCAAATTTGAACTCATCCATCACAACCCGTGTGATGATAGTTCACAACGCTTTAAACATGCAAACAATTAAAGTTGATTTTAATCTTTGCATGTGAGCTGATCGCTTATAAACTTATAAACTAATCATGCAAGCATGCAATTAATTAAATAATTCAAGCTAGCATCCATAAAGCGTTAAATATGCATTTTATAGCCCATCCTAATCTTAGGATTCTACGAGTCTTCATATCTTCTCGTCTTTCTCATTCGGGCTCCCACTAGCTCTTGGACTTCCTCCAAGACAGTCATCGTGCTCGATTTTCCATCCTTCTTGTCTTTGAGTAATAATTACAATTAATACTCGGTTCGTAGACCGGATAAAAAATAATTACACTTTATGGGCTCGAATAAAAGAATAATTACACGCTAACACTAACGGTATGCAAACCGTGAAAGCGATAAATCTAATGGGCTACTAATGCATCATATATTTCATCACATCATCCAACATGTTATCACACAAACTTGTTATCAAATAATATGCAATAATTCCGGTTTTAATTTTGCCAAGTTGCTTGGTTGGGTTTATCGAAACTAGAGCTTTTCGAAAAACGGTTTATCGAAACCGATCAAATTTTGAAAGTTTTCGAAATATTGGATCGCGGGTTCGTGACATGGATCAAACACCACACACAAACCAAGTCGGGCCAAGCCAATGGGCCGAGGGCCCATTGGGCCGAGCCCAACTATGCACGGCCCGGTTTGGGCCTTGGAAGGCCCAAACCCGGCTTGCCGCCACTCACGGCCTCGGCCAAGAGTGGGGACGGGCCCGGTCACCGCCGGCCTCACCGGCCTCCGGTGACCTCCGTCCGGTACCTGCGATCCGGCTCCCCGAGTGTCTCTTCTCGGACCCGACAAATCCAATAATTTCCGAAAAATTCCAAATTTAATATATTTTTTCAAAAATAACATATTTCATGCAAATTTCCCAAAAAGCATTAAAATCATGTTATCAACATTTGGCATGCATATAATCACAAAACCGAAATAAATTCAACAAGACAAAGATTAAGAGGGTAACCAACCCTCTGATACCACTGTAGCGTTTTGGAGCGTTCTAGATCGTCATCGTGATAGCGGAAGCAATAAAAAGATAATCTACTCCAAACCTTGTCCAAGAACATTTAAACCATTAAATCCCAAAGCAAAATCTATTCCACAAGATGTTTACCTTTAAGTCTTGTTTGAATCGATAAAGAAGAACGTTCGGATCTTCTTCTCTAAAGCAAGTCCACACCAAGAGGATGATCTTCAAGATCCTTCACTTAATTGCCTACTAGAACAAGGGGTGGCCGGCCACACTAGAGAGAGAGAGAGGTTTTGTGAGTGTTTTGTGATTCAATGATTAATGAATCAAAGTCTTGCATTTAATCCATCATCCAACTCACAAGTATGGGTTTAAAGTGATTGGTATGGGCTTAAAGGTGCTTTAACCCATACCCCTTAAATCACTCACCTCTTAATCCACAACCACCAACTAAGCATGGTGTTGTGTGGCCCCCACAATGGCCCCACCAAGTGGGTCGGCCATATGGCCTTATTGGGCCCTTATTGGGCCGGCCATGAGGCTTCATGGGCCGAGCCCAATAGGCCCTCTCGTGTTGTCTCATGCCGCGTCCAAAAGTTTCCCGACCTTTTTGTCGTTACTTATCAAACAAAGTCCGACGCGATATCGACGAAAAAATCAATTTTTTCTCGATTCGCTAATTATTCTCTCAAACCGAACCTATGGCAGAAAACCTCCAGTTTTGTCCATATACTTCTCCTTAAGAAACATCCATGTTTCCTTGTCTCAAGTTATCCGTCTTGTATGTGTGTGACCCTCTAGGCTCATGCCACCGTTGGCAGATCGGCGCAAGACTCGCTCTTGCCCGATCCATCATAAGTGGTCTCTAGTAAAACATTATGATTACCCAAGGTGCACGATGATCGATGATTCGACTTAACCTTTGTGCGTACAAGTCACCATCCTTTTATCTCTAGATATCCCGATTGATCTCAAGGCATAGAGTTGTCTCCCTTGTTCAATCAATCATTGTTACTTGATATGCGAGATGACTGAGGACTGATAACCCGTATCATTTGCATGGCCATGCTTTTCCTCTCAGTCAGTCTCCATCAAGAGGCCTTCTAACGGATATCTTTCCCATACCGTAGTATGAGGGATAAATCCCTTAGCCGTCTTTCGTGTCACTCATGCAACCCGTTCCGCCACCCAATCATGCCCTTCATAGCAATCCTTTTACAGAAAGCTTTTGGCGCAAGTTAAAGCCGTACGTTCATTGCACAGTGATCACAAAGACTCCTTGGTCTAAGGACGTCGTGACAAGCTATCGCATCTGAATATGTTTATGGCTTAATCTATGAAAACACTATTCAATGCGGGTCGTCCGATATCAATCACCTCATGATATCTATGATATGGTTCCAGGATCCCACATCCTTATGACAAGTAGAACTACGTCATTAAGAACCATCCTCATACTGGTCGCTTTCAAGGAAGCATAGGTTGACCAGGGACTCGTTAAGTGTGATCCGTACAGATTTATGGATCTACTACTTTAGTGGTCATAAATCAGATCATGCTTAACATATTACTTCAACACATAAGTAATATAAAGCCGTTTATATTTATACATTACAAACGATGATATTTGTACATAGATATTTACAGGCTAATACCAATTGGACTAGGGCACAAATGCTATCAATTTGTATGTGTAGACGACTTCTCGAGGTACACCTGGGTAGACTTTATTCGAGAAAAGTCAGACACCTTCTCAGTCTTTGAAGCCCTATGTCGGAGAGTTCAACGAGAAAAGGGAGAAGTCATTGGAAAAGTCGTCCGACTTCGGAGTGATCATGGAAAGGAGTTTGAGAACACCAGCTTCGCAAATTTCTGTGATACTGAAGAATAGCACATGCATTTTCTGCTCCCATCACTCCTTAGCAAAACGGGATCGTTGAAAGGAAAAATCGCACTCTTCAAGAAATGGCAAGAGTCATGATGTTAGCTAAAGACATCCCGCAGCACTTCTGGGCTGAAGCTTTGAATACGGCATGCCATATTCATAATATAGTGACCCTCCGCCCTGGAACGTCGCTCACTCTTTATGAAATATGGAGGGGGAGAAAGCCGAATGTCAAATATTTCCATGTCTTTAGATCGATCTGCTACATACTTGCAGATAGGGAACCTCGACGCAAACTTGATCCTAAGAGCGACAAAGGCATCTTCCTCGGGTACTCCAGAAATAGTCGGGCTTTTCGTGTATTCAACAAACGCAGCCGGACTATCATGGAATCCATCAATGTCGTGATCGATGACAGTAACGAGCAACCCAGTGACGAGGACGAAGAAGTCCTAAATCTCTCAGGAGAAGTCAGACCAGAAGTCAGAGGAGAAGTCAGACCAGAAGTCAAAGACGATGAGCGCAACAAAAAGTCTGAAGACGAAAGCCCAATCATCCCGGATAAAGAGGCATCTCCTATAAGGCAAAGAGCTCCGTCAAGAAGAATTCAGAAGGATCATCCACCCCAGGATGTGATTGGAGACATTAATGAGGGAGTGCGGACTCGACAAAAGGCATCTCTTGACTACAACGAGATGATAGGTAACGTTTGCTACATTTCCAAAACTGAGCCAAAGAATATACAAGAGGCCATCAATGATGAGTACTAGGTCTGCGCCATGCAAGAAGAATTGGTTCAATTTGCAAGGAATGAAGTCTGGGAACTAGTACCCTAGCCTGACAATGTCAATGTCATCGGAACAAAGTGGATATTCAAAAACAAGTCTGACGAGCAAGGAAACATCACTCGAAACAAAGCGAGACTGGTGGCTCAAGGATACACAAAAGTCGAAGGAGTCGACTTTGAAGAAACTTTTGCTCCGGTAGCCAGACTGGAAGCCATACGACTTCTTCTCGACATCGCATATCATCTGCGTTTCAAACTCTATCAAATGGATGTAAAGAGTGCCTTCCTTAATGGAAACCTCAACGAAGAAGTCTATGTAGCTCAACCAAAGGGATTTGAAGACCATGACTCTCCGTACCATGTCTACAAGCTAAAGAAAGCCCTCTACGGACTCAAACAAGCTCCACGAGCATGGTATGAACGTCTTACCCAATTCCTTGTACATAATGGCTATATTCGAGGGGGAGTAGACAAAACTCTCTTTGTGAAAAAGGAAGGAAGGGAGATCATGATTGCTCAAATATACGTCGACGATATTGTATTTGGAGGGAAGTCAGACAAGATGGTGGAACGTTTCGTCCAACATATGCAGTCTGAATTTGAAATGAGTATGGTCGGTGAGCTCACATACTTCCTAGGCTTCCAGATCAAGCAGATGTCAGATGGAATATTTATCTCCCAAAGCAAATACGCAAAGAACATTGTCAAAAAGTTAGGGTTAGAAAAGGCCTCACGTAAGAGAACTCCCATTGCCACGCATGACAAATGCACAAAGGACGAGATGGGAGAATCAGTTGACCAAAGCCTCTATCGAAGCATAATAGGAAGTCTCCTCTATCTAACAGCAAGTCGACCCGACATCGCCTACTCTGTGAGAGTTTGTGCTCGATATCATGCCAATCCAAAAGTCAGTCACTTGGCTCATGCAAAGAGGATCATAAGGTACATCTCGGGAACCTCTGAATTGGGTTTACTATATTCCTTTGATACCTCTCCTACTCTGGTTGGATATTGTGATGCTGACTGGGCGGGAAGCACACCAGATCGAAGAAGCACCTCTGGAGGTTGTTTCTACCTGGGGAACAATCTTGTATCGTGGTTTAGCAAAAAGCAAAATTGTATTGCTTTATCTACTGCTGAGTCCGAATATATTGCAGCCGGAAGTAGCTGTACTCAGCTTCTTTGGATGAAACAAATGTTGGCAGAGTATGGAGTCAAGCAAGAAGTCATGACTTTGTTCTGTGACAACATCAGTGCAATCAACATCTCGAAGAACCCAGTGCAACATAGCAAGACAAAGCATATTGACATCAGGCACCACTTTATTCGAGAGCTTGTAGAAGACAAGAAGATAAAGCTCGAGTATTTACCCACTGAGAAACAAGTCGCTGACATCTTTACAAAAGCATTAGATGCTAACAGGTTTGAAAGTCTAAGGTCATCCCTTGGACTTTGCTGTCTGGAGTAACCAGAAGTCAAGAAAGAAGAGGGAGAGCTTTTGGTGAATTTTTGCTCTCTCTCTATCTGGACCAGGCAGGGTCCACAAAATCTAGTTGGGCCCAAATCTCATTATCAGAAGCCCAGGTGGAATTATTTGGTTAAAAATTCAAAAAGGGGAATGATTGAAAAAACTGACGACTATCCAATCAGCTCTCAATCCCCTTCAACTTCCGCAGAAAAAGCCTGCACAATCCTCTCCATCTTCCCCAAAACTGCTAGGGCACCTCGAAAAGGCTAAAACGAATCTGCGTCTGAAAGATTTTTTTTGCTCTTCTTTCCAAAACCAAAACCAAAAACGATCGAGCAAATGGTTGGAACAAGGAGCGGGCGCATACCATCTGCTTCCAAATTACGAGCAAAGATGCGTGTGAAGATGATCGCTCGAAAACTGTCAGCCTCAAAATCCTCGACGAACAAGCATGGAGTGAGGATTCGAGGAGGAAAAATCTCAGGAGAAAGTTCGGCAACACCTCAGGGAGTAACGACTTCACCTCCAACTATCACACTAGAAGAGGCAACTCACGTCATTGAGAAGGACGACACTCTAGCCAAATCTGCGAAAAAAGAAGAGGAAGCTTCTCACTCTACTCCGACTCCAACACAAGGTAAATCTGCTATCCTCTCTGAAGAAAACATAGTAGAAGTAAGCCTGCCTGTAGAGGGTCTAGAAACCCTTGTTCCTGAAAGTCAAGGCACTAGCACCAAGGACCAATCCAGCCCCTCTAAGTCGACACCAGCACCAGAGAAATCTCCTCTAAACAAGGACTTGCAGGAAGAAGAAGACACCCAGATTGTGCTACCACGGGTCAAAAAGGGAATGGGAGGGCAGAAACTCCCCAAGAATGTTCTGAAAGCTCCTACGGACAATGTCTCCTTCCACTCTGTAGACAATGCGGTTAAGTGGCAGTATGTATACCAGCGCAAGATCTATCCAGAAAGAGAGCTTCCCACAGAGGCGCAAGGGATAAACTCGATCGTAGAACTTCTCCGAAGAGCAGGCCTGACCAATACAGTCATAAATATTGGGCCATTCTACCCAGCATTTGTCAAAGAGTTCATTGTCAACCTTTCAAGCGAGTTTGATGATCTAGTAAATGCTGAATATAAAAAGGTGTTCGTTCGGGGGGAATGCTTCGAGATATCTGCTTCAACCATCACTACCTATCTTGGCAGAGAAGACCCAGAAGTCACTCGAGAAGTCCCGCACTTGAACGAAGTAGCGGTCGAGATCACTGGAGGACGAAAGAAGGACTGGCCCGTCAAAGACACCATTACGGCTACTGAGCTTACAGCAAAATATTCAATTCTCTACCGCATTGGTCTGGCTAATTGGGCACCTTCTACGCATGGGTCAAGCATCAAAACCGAGTTGGCTAAACTCATATACCAAATAGGTACGCAGTCTTCTCTTGATTTTGGCTCCTATGTTATTGAACATCTAGTCAAGCATGCCAAATCATGCGCCATCAAACTTCCTATCGGGTTTTCTTCATTGATCACCGAGTTGGGCACCTTCTAATTGTGCAACAAAGTCTCATATCGGGTTTCCTTCATTGATCACCGGTCTCCTTCTCCAACAATGTCCTCCCATTGTTCGAGAATCGGATATTTCGGGTAAGAAGCCACTGCCCCTTGCTATCAGTCTCAAGAACTTCGAAGGGAAGCAGTTGAAGGACCTCGGACTCCCCATGGCCAAAGCATCAGGAGCTGGTTCAAGCTCTCGACCCTCAGGACCAATTGGCACTAGGATGGAGGAAGAATTGGTGGAAATGATCGATGATCTAGAGAAGTCAATTGCGATGCTATCAACCCGCAAAGTTGCCTCTGAAGCTCTGCTCAATGACCTCCGCTCTGCTGCTGCTGCTGAAGAAGATGTTGACGACTCCACGTCGTTTTAAGTATTTCTCTAAATTTACTATGATAACTTTGTTCCACACACTTTCAAATCCTCGGGGTCTGTCCGAGTTAACTTTCCGCACACTATGACTTTTTATTTTTGAATATTTGCTCATGTTTGAGCTGGATATTTGCTCATGTTTGAGCTGTTTATTTTGCTCATGGTGTTAGCTGGTTTTTACCCTGCTGTTTAGTCAAATTTCATTGTATGATTGCCTTTGGCAATTTTGTTAGAAAAATAGGGGGAGATAGATAGGCTACGCCAGAAGTTACGCCAGAAGTCGCACCAGAAGTCGCCGCTCCAGAAGTTACGCCAGAAAGACGCACAAGAAGTCGCATCAGAAGTCACATAACTTGCTGTGTGCGTAACTACCTCAAGGTGACGACGATGTGCCTGCTTGGAGTAAAGAAGTCACATCACTTGTTGTGTGTAACTGCCACAAGATAAATCACTTGTTGTGCGTAACTGCCACAAGATGACGATGGGCTTAAAAATGTGTTTGCCTAAAAAATTGCCAAAGGGGGAGATTGTTGCTACGTTTAATTGTTGGCATAATTTTTTAGCGCAAATATAAGAAGTCGTGCAACATGTTACATGACATGTGGAGCGACTTGTTACGAGCCGAAGATTAGGAAAGTCTGAAGCTTTCCTATTTCAACGAAGCTTGGAGCAAAAGAAGAAAGGCGCCACGAAGACTTGGAGCGCAAGAGAGTGACGTCGACAAGTCAGGCGACTTCCAGCTGGCAGTTACACGTCAGCAATAGGCGGCAACTCTACTTGCCTGATTTATTCAGTAAGTCAGAACAGGCAAGACGACTTCCAGCTGTCGTGAAAGGCGGCAACAACTTGCCTGACTTTCCTGTTCCTCATCCGAGAAGGATTAGGAATGTGAGCTGCTATAAAAAGCCCTTGGCTTCCCATTAGCAGATCATCCGTTCTTGTTCTAAATTGCAAGATTTCTCAGAGCTCTTAACCGTGCACGATCGGCGTGTTCAGAGGCTGATAAAGATTCGATAGAACGGGTCTTTGCTCTGATCAAACATCAAGTCGCGGAGACTAAGTGTTTGGATCGGTTAGGGTTTTTGTTTGTGATTGAAGATTCACAACTCCGTCCAGGAAGACAACGACACCGAGCATAGGCTTGCTCGAAGGGTCGAATTGAGGGAATCTCAAAGACAGGGGGAGAGGCTCCTGGTCGAGGTTGTTCACGGTGAGATCTATAGTAGCTTAGGACAATAGCTTGTGTGATAGCTAGTTGATGCTTGAAGTTGTACTATTGACTACCTAATAGTGAAAACCTTTCCACTGGCAAAATGCCCCCAGACGTAGGTGCGGAGTAACCGAACTGGGTAATCATCTCTGGTGTCGTTATTATTTGTTTACTGTTTTACTGACGGTTTACGTCCTTAGGCAAGTAGTCGATACACAAGTTACGACTTTGTGTTCGACTTCTTCACTCGGCTAGGATTCAGAATTTCAATCATGTGATCTAATTTAAGCGTGTTGCAATCATATCATGTTATCAAACATATATGTGGTCATACAATGCATATTATCAATCAAATCAAATCGTGTTTTAATCTTTATGATCTTAGTGTAACGATCTCACTTGGCACTCGAAAGTCCCGATCTCAAAATCCTAAACTGAGACTCCCGTGTTTTCCCCTTGAAAACCGGGAATCGGTCCTTCGATCCAATCGCAAGGACCTGGCCCCGCCGCCGGTTAAGGTCCTCACTTCATCAACCAGTATGTTGAAACTCTAGTGTATCGAGCAAAACCCTAATAGGTCATTGGGCGATACAAAAATTTCTACATAATATGCCATCGAGGCACCGAAGTACGTCGAATGACACAACTGTGCGGTCCTACGGTTTATCGGGTCATCAATCTCGTGGAAACTCGAGACCGTACTTTATCTCGTCGAAAAAATAGTTTTTTTCGATATTTTATATACTCGAAGAAAACCAATTTAACCATATTGAGGATAGAGTACATTCATGACATCAAAACGATAAAACAATCCTACTTAAAATCTCAAATTACCTTTAGGTTGGAATTTCGACTTAGCCCAAAAACCCAATCTGCCTAAAGGTGACGATCGCCACACCCATAGTGGCGATCGCCACCCTTCATGGTGCATGCGGTGATCGCCACCCTTGGTGGTGCATGCGGCGATCGCCACCTCCCTTGGTGACGATCGCCACCACCAGATTGGTAGAGAAAACGAGGCAGGTGTATGGCGATCGCCACCTCCATTGTGGCGATCGCCACTCACCTCGTCCAGCCCAATTTTTGGGTTTTCCCGAGCCCGATTCTCGATTCGATTTCACTCGGGTCGAGTCCTGACCCTCGGGAACGACTCGGTGCACCGTGGGCATCAGTACCAAGCCAAAAAACCACCCAAAAACAAATAAAAATCCCTTCTTTATCGAGAAACACGATAAAAAAATGGATTTTTAATTGTCATGAGGCCAAAAAACAGAGAAAAAAGTAGAGATTCATGCATCAATCAATCATGGGAACAATCACACATGCTCAAGCAATCAATTGTACCACAAAATCATGCATGTATGATTCATCTAGAGAGAAACCAGCCTCTGATACCACTATTGGGGTTCCTAGCGGGTCTAGCGCAGCAGAAAACAATGAATCAACCCGAACCTCTTACACCAGATCCTTGCCAACAACTAGATGAATCATAACGAGGAGGAAAGATCCGATCTTTTACCTCTCGAAGCGTGAAATCTCCCGATCAAAGACGTGCTCTGGAACTCGTCCTCTACGTCTCGCACACACGGAGCTAGATCACCGCGAAGAAAGGATTCAACTAGTGGCTACTAGACCACCAAAGAACCCACACACTCTTCTCTAGCTCCCAAATTTAGCAACTAGAGTTTTTTAGGAAGAGTAGCTAATATTGCAAGAATGCATTATGGAGGAACTCACCCTTGGCCTCTATTTATAAGCTTGGTTGATTGCCTTAGGGCTTTTCCCGTTAGGCCGATGTGGCAATCACCACACCATAAATGGCGATAGCCACCCTCCACATCTATTGGCGACAATCGCCATACCCAAGGTGACGATTGCCACCCTCCATAAGTGTCGTGGTGATCGCCACCCCATAGGTGGCGATCGGCACCACACTTCGTGGCGAATATTCCCATTCTCTCCATTTGGACCTCTTGAATCCCATCGAGTAGGCTTCGGTTCTCGCTCATGGTGTTCAACCCTGTAGACCCGTGACCCATTGGCAGATCAGCTTGAGATCTCATCTCACCCGATCCATTACTAGTGGTCTCTAGTAAGACGTAGTGATTACCCAATGTCCACGAGAGTATCGATCAGCTCGATATCTCCTTTCTGTCATCTGTATCACTAACCCATTGTTTGCTTTTAGGCGTATGAGATCGTATGAGGCATAGAATCGTCATCCTCATGTATTCGATCTAGTTCCTTGAATTCCGAGTTGACTGATACGTTTTGGTGCGGTCGCACACTTCATCAGTCAAACTCATCAAGGGGCCCTGAACCATACCCTTCACCACGTCTTACTGTGGGGAAACAAATCCCTTTGGACGCATCGTGCGCTCCCACTACAGTCCGTCCAATGGCCAACGATGTCCGTTATGGCTGCCCTGTTACAGGAAACATTAGGACATGTCAAAATAATGGAGTAACGTGCATGTGAGCCACTCTTTCGACACATCCTCTACACTTGTAAGATATTGTGATGCTGATTGGGCAGGAAGTACTCCTAATCGAAAGAGTACCTCTGGTGGATGTTTTTATCTTGGGAATAATCTTGTCTCATGGTTCAGCAAAAAGCAAAATTGTATAGCTCTATCTACTATCGAATCCGAGTATATTGCCGCTTGTAGTAGCTGCACTCAGCTTTTATAGTTGAAGCAAATGCTTGCAGAGTATAATGTCAAACAAGATGTCACGACATTATACTGTGACAACATAAGTGCCATAAACGTCTCGAAGAACCCAGTACAACATAGCAAAACCAAGCACAAAGACATCAGGCACCACTTCCTTCGAAAGCTTGTGAAAGACAAGAAGATCAAGCTAGAGTATATTCCTACAGAGAAACTGATAGCATTTTTGTTTCCTAGTCCAATTGCTAGTAGTCTGTAAATGTCTATGTATATTTATCATCGTTAGTAATAAATAAAACGGCTTTGTATTACTTATGTGTTGAAGTAATATGTTAAGCATGATCTGATTTATGACCACTAAAGTAGTAAAACCATAAATCTGTACGGATCACACTTAACGATTCCCTGGTCAATATACGCTTCAATTGAAGCGGCCAGTATGAGGATGGTTCTCAATGATGTAGTTCTAATTGTCATAGGGATGAGGGATCCCGGAATCATATCATAGATATCATGAGGTAATTGATATCAGACAACCTGCTTTGAATAATGTTTCATAGATTAAGCCATGAACATATTCAAATGCGATAGCTTGTCACTATATCTTTAGACCAAGGAGTCTTTGTGATCGCTATGCAATGTACATGGGGCTTTAACTTGCGCCTAACGCTTTCCGTAACAGGATTGCAATAACAGGCATTATTGGGTGGCAGAACAGATTGCATGAGTGACACGAAAGACGGCTAAGGGATTTATCCCTCGTACTACGGTATGGGAAAGATAAAAGGCCTCTCGATCGAGAGTGACTGAGAAAAATAGCATGGACATGCCAGTGATACGGGTTATCAGTTCTCAGCTATCTCACATATCAAGTAACAATGATTGATTAAACAAGTAGAGAAAGGTGGGGGCCACAACACACCATGCTTAGTTGGTGATTGTTGATTAAAAAGTGAGTGATTTAAGGGGTATGGGTAATGACACCTTTAAGCCCATACCAATCAGCTTTTGACCCATGCTTATGAGATTGATGAAGTAGAGAAATATCAAGTGAATTAATTACACAACACACTCTCATCAATCCCTCTCTCTCTCCTTGGCCGGCCATCCCATAGCTCTCTCTCTTCTTGCCCTCTTGTTCTTCACTTAATTGTTCTAGTAGGCATTAAGTGTAGGATCTTGAAGATCATCCCCTTGGTGTGGACTTGCTCTAGAGAAGAAGATCACAAAGTTCTTCTTTATCGATTCAACAAAGACTCAAAGGTAAATTTCTTGTGGAATAGATTTTGCGTCGGGATTTAATGGTTCAATGTTCTTGGACAAGGTTTGGAGTTGTTTTTGGTAAGTGCTTCCGCTATCTCAATTGGACAATGGTTCAATGTTCTTGGACAATGTTCTTGTGGACAATGTTCTTGTGGAATATCTTAATTGTTTTTGGTAAATGCTTTTTGGACAATGGTTCAATGTTCTTGGACAAGATCACAAAGTTCTTCTTTAAAGAACGCTCCAAAACCCTACAGTGGTATCAGAGCATGGTTAACCCTCTTAATCTTTGTCTTGTTGAACTTGTTTTGGTTTTATGATGATTTGCATGTCTTATTTGTTGATAACATGTTATTAATGCTTTTTTTGGGAAAATTGCAAGAAATATGTTATTTTTGGAAAATATATTGAATTTGGAATTTTTCAGAAATTATTGGACTTGTCGGGTCCGAGAAGAGACTCTCGGAGAGCCGGATCGGAGGTACCGGACGGAGGTCACCGGAGGCCGGGAGAGGCCGGCGGTGACCGGGGCCGTTCCTCCTCTTGGCGGAGGCCAAGAGGAGAGGCAAACTCGGTTTGGGCTTTTCTAGGCCCAAACCGAGCCGTGGTGTTAGGCTCGGCCTAATGGGCTTCAGCCCATTTGGCTTGGCCCGACTTGGTTCTTGGATGAACCCGCGATTCAATATTTTGAAAACTTTTAAATTTGATCGGTTTCGATAAACCATTTTTCGAAAAGGTCTTGTTTCGATAAACCCGACCAAGCAACTTGGCAAAACTAAAACCGGAATAATTGCATATTATTAGATAACATGTTGGATGATGTGTTGAGATGTATGATGCATTAGTAGCCCATTAGATTTTATCGCTTTCACAGTTTGCATACCGTTAGTGTTAGCGTGTAATTATTCTTTCATTCGAGCCCATAAAGTGTAATTATTTTTTATCCGGTCTTCGAACCGACTATTAATTGTAATTACTACTCAAAGACGAGAAGGATGGAAAATCGAGCACAATGACGGTCTTGGAGGAAGTCCAAGAGCTAGTGGGAGCCCGAATGAGAAAGACGAGAAGATGTGGTGACTCGTAGAATCCTAAGATTAGGGTGAGCTATTGATGCATATTTAACGCTTTATGATTGCTTGCTTGAATTATTTAAATAATTACACGCTTGCATGCTTAGCTTATAAGTTTATAAGCCATCACCTCACATGCAAAGATTAAAATCGATTTTAATTGTTTGCATATTTAAAGCATTGTGAACCATCATCGCACGGGTTGTGATGGATGAGTTCGATTTTGAAACGTGTTTGCACGGGTTGCAAATGACGACTTCAAAAGAAGATTGTATATGATACAATTAGAAACGTCACAACACAGGTTGTTGATGACGGGTTCGTAATTGTACCAAGATACTTTCGAATTATTAAACACAACCAAATCATAACATAATTTGAGTCAAGTGAGATGCCACCCAAATTCACACCCATGAAGAAACATTTTATCGGTGTCGTGCGCCTTAGCGAAGCATCGATGGAATGGGTTCTATATGGAAATGGTCAAATTTGTGGGATGTCGTGCGCCTTAGCGGAGCATCTGGACAAAGTTAACGAATTAGTGAAGGTTGGTTGACTCGACCACGATTCTTCGCCTGAGGTCGAGCTGGCGCATCGGAAGGGTAAGCCGTGTGCTTTTGCACATACCCTGACCAAGAGTTACACGGGTTGTAATTGGATGGACGTCCTACCTAAATGAGTCAATTGGAGCGGTGCGCCTTAGCCTACTTCAATTGACAAATAAGGGATCTTGGTTTAAAGATTCTAAACCTTAGAATCGGATGGTTGGTGTTTAATTCGGATCTTCGTAAATTTATTCAACTTTTCTGATTAAATTTACTTTCTTCGTGTAGAAATGGCTAGTAATTCAATCAAATCGTCTAATTTGTCGTTTAGGATTATACTTGAAAAGTGTAAACTCAATAGGACAAATTATCTAGATTGTGACAGAAATTTACAACTTGTGTTAAAGTTGGAACGCAGGGAGTACGTCCTTGACAAGGCTATCCCGGTGGAGCCAGCTGCCAACGCAACGAGGGTCGTTAAGGATGCGTACCAGAAACACCTTAGTGACTTTATCGACGTTGCATGTGTCATGCTGGGCTGCATGGAGGCGGACCTCCAGAAGCAGTTTATGGAACTATCCCATGATCCGTTTGCAATGTTTGCATAGATCAAGGATATGTTCAAAGAGAAAGTACGTATTGAAAAATACACTATCTGATTAAATTTACTTTCTTCTTGTAGAAATGACTAGTAATTCAACAAACTCGTCTAATTTGTCGTTTAGGACTATACTTGAAAAGTGTAAACTCAATGGGACAAATTATCTAGACTGTGACAGAAATTTACGACTTGTGTTAAAGTTAAAACACAGGGAGTACGTCCTTGACAAGGCTATCCCGGTGGAGCCAGCTGCCAACGGAACGAGGGTCGTTAAGGATGCGTACCAGAAACACATTAGCGACTTTATCGACGTTGCGTGTGTCATGTTGGGCTGCATGGAGGCGGACCTCCAGAAGCAGTTTATGGAGCTATCCCATGATGCGTTTGCAATGTTTGTATAGATCAAGGATATGTTCCAAGAGAAAGTACGTATTGAAAAATACACTATCTGATTAAATTTACTTTCTTCGTGTTGAAATGGCTAGTAATTCAACTAACTCGTCTAATTTGTCGTGGAGGACTATACTTGAAAAGTGTAAACTCAATGGGACAAATTATCTGGACTGGGACAGAAATTTACGACTTGTTTTAAAGTTGGAACGCAGAGAGTACGTCCTTGACAAGGCTATCTTGGTGGAGCCAGCTGCCAACGCAACAAGGGTCGTTAAGGATGCGTACCAGAAACACCTAAGCGACTCTATCGACGTTGTGTGTGTCATGCTGGGCTGCATGAAGGCGGACCTCCAGAAGCAGTTTATGGAGCTATCCCATGATCCGTTTGCAATGTTTGCATAGATCAAGGATATGTTCAAAGAGAAAGTACGTATTGAAAAACACACTATTCTCCGAGAACTCATTGCCTACAAGATGTCACAGGTAGCTCCGTAGGTCCACATGTCCTACGTATGAAGGGACATCTCGATCATATGACTAGTCTCGGAATGACTATGGAGAAAGAGATGGCTGCGGATTTCATTCTGCAATCCCTTCCTCATGCATATGGTGGGTTCTCCATGAACTATCACATGCATGACAAGGACAAGACCGCATCGGAGTTGCACAGCATGTTGGTAACTGCCGAGAAGAGCATAAGGGGCAGTACGCCCAAAAGTGTTCTAATGGTCAAGAAGGGATCCGGCTTCAGAGCTGGTGGTGGTAAGGGTAAAGGCCTAATGCACCAAACGGGGAAGAACAGATGACCTTTCATCACTAAACCTTCCATGCCCATGAAGGGAAATGGGAAGGAAAAAGAGTCGGTCGGTTTCTACTGCCAAAAGCCTGGTCACTGGAAGAAAGACTGTCAGCAGCTGAACGATGATCAGAGGAAGGGCGGTGGGGCCGCTACTTCGTCAGGTATTCCATTAGAGCTATATCTTTCTACTATAAATTCTGGGGTACTAGACACTAGAGCTGAGTCTCATGTCTGTGCGGATGTGCAGGTGTTGCATAGTAGAAGAGATATGGGGGAAAACGAGGTGGACCTAAGAGTTGGGAACAACGTGAGAGTTACCGCAACTACCGTGGGTTCTGTTAACCTTTTTTGCCCAGTGGGCTTGTAATTGAACTTTCTAATGTGTTTTGCGTACCTGATTTCAGCAGGAATATTGTATCAATATCTCTTCTTGAAAAAGAAGGTTATTATTTTGATATTAAGAACGGGTTTTTTAATATTATGCGCAACAACAAGTTTTATGGAAATGCTCACACTGTTGGAGCTTTATACATATTAAATATGCAAAACTCGAGATCCAACATGCTCTATAATATAAATGCTAAGAGGTTTAAAGGTAATGATTTAGACCAAACTCTAATCTGGCATTGTCGTCTAGGTCACATAAATGAGAAACGCATCTCAGCGCTTCATAAGCGCAGACTTCTAAGTCAATTCGAAGTCCAAACGATTGATAGATGCGAAGCTTGTTTAATGGGCAAGATGACTAAAGCGCCCTTCACTGGTTTAGGTGAGAGGGCAAGTGATCTATTGGGTCTAATACATTCATACGTATGTGGACCAATGAGTACACCAGCTAGAGGTGGTTTAGGCTACTTTATCACATTTACTGATGATTTTAGTAGATATGGTTATGTCTATCTCATGAGGCATAAGTCTGAAGCCTTTGATAAATTCAAGAAGTTTAGGATAGAAGTAGAAAACCAACTCGGAAAGAGTATCAATGCACTCCGTTCTGATCAGGGTGGAGAATAGTTATCCGAGGAGTTTCATAGTCATCTTACTGAAGGTGGAATACTATCTCAGTGGACTCCGCCAGGAACACCGCAACTAAATGGTGTTTCCGAGCGGAGGAATCGGACATTGTTGGATATGGTTCGATCGATGTTAAGTCTCACTGATCTCCCGATCTCCTTCTGGGGTTGCGCTCTACAAACGGCCGCATTCATAATAAACAGGGCTCCGTCGAAAGCAGTGGAAGGGACATCATTCGAGAAATGGTACGGGAAGGAACCCGTTTTGCCCTTCCTAAAAATCTGGGGTTGCGAGGCTTATGTAAAACGGTTGCATGCAACCAAGCTTGAACCGAGATCAGATAAGTGCACTTTCGTCGGATATCCAAAAGAAACAAAAGGATACTACTTCTACAAACCGAGTGAAAATAAAGTTTTTGTCTCTGAAGGTGGGACATTCTTGGAAAAGGAATTTATTTCCAAGACAGTCAGTGGGAGGGCTGTTCATCTTGATGAAGTTCTAGATAAGATAGTCACTTGGGAACCACTGGATGACCCATTGGAAGAAGTAGAGCCAGAAGTGGTCGTTGAGCAAGAACAATTAGCTACAGTTAATGAGGACGGTCCAAGGCGGTCTGAAAGGATAAGTCATGCACCTATCAGATACGGTTTCATGGTAACTGGAGGTGATGATTTAGTGTTAGTTGACAATGATCCAGCTACCTTTCGAGAGGCCCTGGACGGAACCGACTCTGAGAAATGGCTGGAAGCCATGAGGGAAGAAATGCAATGCATGTCAGATAATCAAGTGTGGGACTTGGTGGATCAAACCCCTGACGTAAAAGTCATTGGGTGTAAATGGATCTTTAAAATAAAGATAGACATGGATGGCAAACCTCAGACCTATAAAGCATGATTAGTAGCAAAGGGTTATAGGCAAGTCCACGGAATTGACTATGAAGAGACCTTTTCTCCAGTAGCTATGGTCAAATCTATCCGCATTCTACTTGTCGTAGCAGCTTATCATAATTATGAGATATAGAAAATGGACGTCAAAACCGCCTTCCTTAATGGGAGGTTTGCTGAGGACGTTTATATGTCCCAGCTTAAGGGTTTTGAGGATCCTAAGAATAAGGGAAAGATTTGCAAGTTGCACAAATCAATTTATGGTTTGAAGCAAGCATCTCGGAGTTGGAATCAGCATTTTGATGAAGTTGTCAAACAGTTTGGCTTCATCAAGAACGCTGATGAACCTTGCGTGTATAAAAAGGCAGATGGGAGCAAAGTAGTCTTCTTGGTGCTTTATGTTGATGACATACTACTCATTGGAAACGACGTCCCTACCTTGCTCTTAACAAAGACATGGTTAGGTGAGTGTTTCGCAATGAAGGACCTAGGCGAGGCCTCTTACATCTTGGGGATCAAGATATAAAGAGACCGTGCCAAGCGGGTCTTGGGCTTAAGTCAAAGCACCTATATAGACAAAGTGCTGAGAAGATTCTCAATGCATAATTCAAAGAAAGGACTGCTGCCCATGCGTCATGGCATAAAGCTTAGCAAGAAGCAGTGTGCTGAGACACCTGCAGAGCTAGCAAGAATGAAGGAGATCCCATATGCTTTGGCTATAGGGTCCATAATGTATGCCATGATATGTACGAGACCGGATGTCTCGTTTGCCCTAAGCTGTACCAGTAGACATCAATCAAAACCTAGTGAGGAACATTGGATTGCCGTCAAGGCGATTCTCAAATATTTGAGAAAAACCAAAGACGCTTTTCTTGTATACGGGGGAAGAAATGATGATCTAGTCGTCAAAGGATATGTCCACGCTAGTTTCTAGACAGACCCCGATGACTTTAAGAGTCAGTTAGGATATGTGTTTACGTTATGGCATAAAGCTTAGCAAGAACCAGTGTGCTGAGACACCTGCAGAGCTAGCAAGAATGAATGAGATTCCATATGCTTTGGCTATAGGGTCCATAATGTATGCCATGATATGTACGAGACCGGATGTCTCGTTTGCCCTAAGCTGTGCCAGTAGACATCAATCCAAACCTAGTGAGGAACATTGGATTGCCGTCAAGGCGATTCTCAAATATTTGAGAAAAATCAAAGACGCTTTTCTTGTATACGGGGGAAGAAATGATGATCTAGTCGTCAAAGGATATGTCCACGCTAGTTTCCAGACAGACCCCGATGACTTTAAGAGTCAGTTAGAATATGTGTTTACGTTGAACGGTGGAGCATTCAGCTGGAAAAGCAAGAAGCAGGACACCATTGCCGACTCTACGATCGAAGCTTAGTACATTGCTTCATCGGAAGCGGCAAAAGAGGCTGTATGGATCAGGAGTTTCATGGCAGGGTTAGGTGTAATTCAAAACTCATCTAACCCAGTAGACTTATATTGGGGCCATTGCGCAAGCTAAGGAACCCAGGGCACATGACAGATCCAAACATGTACTCAGGAAGTATCACATCATCCGCGACATTGTTGCTAAAGGTGACGTGAAGATCCACTACGTTGCATCTGATGATAACACAGCCGATCCCTTGACCAAGGCTCTTCCACAAGCGAAACATGATAAACATGTTAGGTCAATGGGTATGGGACTTAAATTGGAACTAGGTGCAAGTGGGAGATTGATAGCATTTTTGTACCCTAGTCCAATTGCTAGTAGTCTTTAAATGTCTATGTATATTTATCATCGTTTGTAGTAAATAAAACGGCTTTGTATTACTTATGTGTTGAAGTAATATGTTAAGCATGATATGATTTATGACCACTAAAGTAGTAAGACCATAAATCTGTACGGATCACACTTAACGAGTCCCTGGTCAATATCCGCTTCAATAGAAGCGACCAGTATGTGAAAGAGATCACCACGGGTTCCAAACGATGAATATCATGCAGCGAACTTTATGTAACCATGGTGATCGAAACTAGCTAGGATCTTAATGTCATTTGAACATGTTATAAACATAAATATAAATTTGATATTTACCTCGTGTAATCGACAAAAACACAAGTGTAGTGTTCTCTCTATCAAGTCCACACAAGCACCACAGCCGAAATGATTTTTCACTCACAAATTTGCTAGAATTTTTTAGAGAAAACAAGACAACAATGGAGGAAGAGAGAGGGAGAGTTTTCGGCAATGAGGGAGAGAGAAAGGAGGGGGAAGTTGCTGAAAAAATCAAGGATAAATGAGTAGATATTATGTGATTTTAATTTGAAATTAAATTGAACTTCAAAATTAAAATTGCATTATCTATCCCTTTATTCTTTCTTATTTGCATTTGTTCCCTCTCTTATCTTAAATCCCTAAATGGTCTTTAAGCCCGTTTAACTAAAACCCAAATTAAACCCATTAACTTGAGTTCTAATTTCGGTTTAGTCAAAACGGCTCAATTTCCTCGAATTGATTTCTTCAACCGTCTGGTTAAAACCTTAGGCCAGAAAACTACTGAATTGTTCTCAATTCTCATCCATAATTGTTGTCATGTATCGTGCTTAATGTGTGTGACCCTCTAGGCTCACGAATAATTGGCAGACTGGTAAAATTATTATTTTACCCTTTCCATCATAAGTGGCCTCTAGCAAGACATTATGATTATCAAATATTCGTGATTATCGATTATTCGACTTAACCTGTTATCGTACATGTCACTGTCCATTTATCAAACCGATATCCAGATTGATCAATAGGCATAGAATGGTCATCCTAATTTATCAATCACTATTTCTTGATATCTGAGATGGCTGAAAACTGATACTAAGGTATCACCTGCATGGCCATGCTCTTTCTTCAGTCATACTCATCAAGTGGCCTAAACGGATATCTTTCTCATACCGAAGTATGAGTGATAAATCCCTCAGACGCCAAAGCCAATCGAAGCCGTTATAGCTACCCTTTTACAGATAACGTTAGACTAGGTCAAACTTAGGTATTCGTTACATAGTGTACACAAAGACTCCTTGGTCTTAGGATATAATGACAAGTTACGATATGTGAGTATCTCATGACTGGATCTATGCAGCATAATCACAATCGGGTTGTCCGATATCATCGACGTGATGATATCTATGATATAACTCCGGCACATACTTTGCCATGATCAGTTGAGCGTGATCACAAGGAGTTAGTCTCATACTGATCGCTTCATAAGAAGCTTAGCTGATCAGGGACATTATCGAATGCAATTCTTTCTGATCTATAATTCTACTATAAGTGGTTACACACATTATGACATAGATCAAATCACATTAGATATATATTACTACAACACATTAGTAATATTATGCCTTGTATTATGTAGAATAATGATGTCCGTTACAATATAGATTGAAGAATTATTTTGGACTAGGGCACAAACCTAACAGTTCGTACCCTGTCTCTTCTCAAAAGAAGAGAGTGACTAAGAGATCACCCCACTCCGAAGACGATCAGGTGAACCTAAAACTCCTACGTGCGGCTTTAACTTGCGCCTAACGCTTTCCGTAACAGGATTGCAATAACGGGCATGATTGGGTGGCGGAACGGATTGCATGAGTGACACGAAAGACGGCTAAGGGATTTATCCCTCGTACTATGGTATGGGAAAGATATCCGTTAAAGGCCTCTTGATCGAGAGTGACTGAGAGAAAGAGCATGGCCATGCTAGTGATACGGGTTATCAGTTCACAGCCATCTCAGATATCAAGTAACAATGATTGATTAAACAAGGATGACTACTCTATGCCTTGTGATCAATCGGGATATCTAGAGATAATAGGATAGTGACTTGAACGCACAAAGGTTAAATCGAATCATCGATCATCATGCACCTTGGGTAATCATAACGTCTTACTAGAGACCACTTATGATGGATCGGACAAGAGAGATCTTTTGCGCCGATCTGCCAACAGTGGCATGAGCCTGGAGGGTCACACACATACAAGACGGATAACTTGAGACAAGGAAACCTTAACGTTTCTTGAGGAGCAATACATGGACAAAACTGAAGGTTTTGGGCCATAGGTTCGGTATGAGAGAATAATTAGCGAATCGAGAAAACTAAGATTTTTCGTCGATGTCGCGTCGGACTTTGTTTGATAAGTAACGATAAAAAGGGTCGAGCGACTTTTGGACACGGCACGAAACCACATGGGCGAGCCCATTGGGCTCGGCCCATGAGGTCACGTGACCGGCCCAACAAGGGCCCATTTTGGGCCCAATAATCCCAACATGGCCGGCCCAACAAGGGCCCATTTTGGGCCCAATAATCCCAACATGGCCGGCCACTTTGGTGGGTCCAAACGTGGGGGCCACAACACACCATGCTTAGTTGGTGATTGTTGATTAAAAGGTGAGTGATTTAAGGGGTATGGGTAATGACACCTTTAAGCCCATACCAATCACCTTTTGACCCATGCTTATGAGATTGATGAAGAAGAGAAATATCAAGTGAATTAATTACACAACACACTCTCATCAATCCCTCTCTCTCTCCTTGGCCGGCCACCCCATAGCTCGCTCTCTTCTTGCTTTCTTGTTCTTCACTTAATTGTTCTAGTAGGCATTAAGTGTAGGATCTTGAAGATCATCCCCTTGGTGTGGACTTGCTCTAGAGAAGAAGATCACAAAGTTTTTCTTTATCGATTCAACAAAGACTCACAGGTAAATTTCTTGTGGAATAGATTTTGCCTTGGGATTTAATGGTTCAATGTTCTTGGACAAGGTTTAGAGTTGCTTTTGTTAAATGCTTCCGCTATCTCGATGTTAAAGAACTTGCTGACATCTTCACAAAAGCATTGGATACAAATAAGTTTGAAAGTATAAGGGCCTCCCTTTGATTTTGCTACCTTGAATAATGTTTATCAAGGAAATGGAGAGAGTTTTGGTGATTTTTTTTCTCTCCCTCTAGAAGAACTACTATGGTCCACAAATTCAAATCTGGGCCCAATTATCCAAGCCTGTTTCAGTTTGTTTCCAAAATAAAAGAATAAAAAACAAAAGGAAACAAAATTTTTTTTTGTCATCTGGTGACAAGACGTGCAACCGATCGTGGCCTGACTCTTTGATTACAGAGCAAGAGACACTGCCTATCCTCCTTGGTTCTCGACCTCTCTCAACACTCTATAACCAATTGTGGCTCACAATCCATCCTTTTCTGCATCAAAAACAAACTACCGATCATAACATCTCCCACCTAAAAATTCTCTAAAACCTCTTGCTACCAAAAAAACAAAATGGTGAGAATCAAGCATGTAGCAAAGAAGAAGAGTACTCCAAGGTCTACACAAAATAGGTTTGGAGTAAAGATGAAGGGAACAACTCCGTCTGAAGAGAAATAAACACAACCCCAAGAAGTGCCCTTATTCGTGAAAGAGATCACCACAGGTTCCAAACGATGAATATCATGCAGCGGACTTTATGTAACCGTGGTGATCGTAAAAAGCTAAAATCTTAATGCCATTTGAACATGTTATAAACATAATTATAGATCTGATATTTACCTCTTGTAATCGACAAAAATACAAGTGTAGTGTTCTCTCTATCAAGTCCACACAAGCACCACAACCGAAAATGGTTTTTCACTCAATCTTTTGCTAGAAATTTTGAGAGAAAACAAGAGCAATAATGGAGGTAGAGAGAGGGAGAGGTTTCGGCAATGAGGGAGAGAGAAAGGAGGGGAAGTTGCTGAAAAATTCAAGGATAAAATGAATAGATATTATGTGATTTTTAATTTGAAATTAAATTGAATTTCAAAATAAAAATTGCATTATCTATCCCTTTATTCTTTCTTATTTGCATTTGATCCCTCTCTTATCTTAAATCCCTAAATGGTCTTTAAGCCCGTTTAACTAAAACCCAAATTAAACCCATTAACTTGAGTTCTAATTTCGGTTAAGTCAAAACGGCTCAATTTCCTCGAATTGATTTCTTCAACCGTCTAGTTAAAACCTTAGGCCAGAAAACTACCGAATTGTTCTCAATTCTCATCCATAATTATTGTCATGTATCGTGCTTAATGCGTGTGACCCTCTAGGCTCACAAATAATTGGCAGACTGGTAAAATTACTATTTTACCCTTTCCATCATAAGTGGCCTCTAACAAGACATTATGATTATCCCATATTCGTGATTATCGATTATTCGACTTAACCTATTATCGTACATGTCACTGTCCTTTTATCAAACCGATATCCAGATTGATCAATAGGCATAGAACGGTCATCCTAATTTATCAATCACTGTTTCTTGATATCTGAGATGACTGAAACCTGATACTAAGGTATCACCTGCATGGCCATGCTCTTTCTTCAGTCATACTCATCAAGTGGCCTAAACGGTTATCTTTCTCATACCGAAGTATGAGTGATAAATCCCTCAGACGCCTTTCGAGTTCACTAGTGCAATAAATGCCAAAGCCAATCGAAGCCGTTATAGTAACCCTTTTACAGATAACGTTAGACTAGGTCAAACTTAGGTGTTTGTTACATTGTGTACACAAAGACTCCTTGGTCTTAGGATATAATGACAAGTTACGATATGTGAGTATCTCATGACTGGATCTATGCAGCATACTCACAATCGGGTTGTCCGATATCATCGACCTGATGATATCTATGATATAACTCCGGCACATCTTTGCCATGATCAGTAGAGCATGATCACAAGGAGTTAGTCTCATAATTATCGCTTCAGAAGAAGCTTAGCTGATCAGGGACTCTATCGAATGTAACTCTTTCTGATCTATAGTTCTACTATAAGTGATTACACACATTATGACATAGATCAAATCACATTAGATATATTACTACAACACATTAGTAATATTATGCCTTTTATTATGTAGAATAATGATGTCCGTTACAATATAGATTGAAGAATTATTTTGGACTAGGGCACAAACCTAACAATCTCCCACTTGCCCCTAGTTCCAACCTAAGTTCCAATCTACCCCATAGACTTCACGTGCGCCTCGTGCTTAGGTTGCGGTAAAGCCTTAGTCCGGGGATCAGCAACATTGTCATCAGTCGGTACATAAGCAATCTCCACATCACCGTTATCAATATATTTTCTGGTAATGTGATACTTCCTCTGTATGTGTTTAGTTCTGTTGTGGAATCTAGGCTCTTGAGCTAATGCTATGGCCCCAGTGTTGTCACACAAAAACTTACCAGATCAGATGCTCGCGGCATTACATCTAATCCAGTTAGAAAGCTTCTAACCCATACGGCTTCCTTAGCTGCTTCTGCTGCAGGTATGTACTCAGCCTCTGTTGTAGAATCGGCAGTTGTGGCTTTCTTGAAGCTATTCCATCTGAATGCTCCGCCATTTAACACGAATACAAATCCTGCTTGTGATTTGAAATCATCAGGATCTGTCTGAAAGCTAGCATCAACATATCCTGTGACTGCTAGTTCTCCATCCTTCCCACCATACACTAGGAATGCGTCTTTAGTTCTCCTTAGATACTTTAGGATACTCTTGACAGCAGTCCAGTTCTCCTGGCCTAGGTTAGATTGATATCTGCTGGTACAGCTTAACGCGAACGAGACGTCTGGTCTCGTGCAAATCATAGCATACATGATGGATCCCACAGCCGAAGCATATGGGATCTTACTCATTCTGCTTAGCTCATCATGAGTCTTAGGACTCTGTTGTTTGCTAAGCTTAATGCCATGTCGCATGGGTAGGTATCCCTTCTTGGAATCAAGCATTGAGAATCTTCTCAACACCTTATCTATGTAAGTGCTCTAACTTAGGCCCAATATTCTCTTGGGTCGATCTCTGTAGATCTTGATGCCCAAAATGAAAGCAGCATCACCTAAGTCCTTCATCGAGAAGCATTTCCCTAACAAAGCTTTAACTTCAAGCAGGGTTGGGATTTCATTCCCGATGATCAGTATGTCATCGACATATAGCACTAGGAATACTATTTTACTCCCACTCGCTTTCTTATATACGCAAGGCTCACTTTCGTTTTTGATAAAACCGAATTCCCTTACGGCTTCATCAAAACGAATCTTCCAACTCCGTGAAGCTTGCTTTAATCCATAAATGGACCTAAGCAGCTTACAAATCTTTCCGGCATTCTCTGGATCAACAAAACCCTCGGGATGTGTCATATACACATCCTCTTTTAATTTCCCGTTAAGGAAGGCGGTTTTGACGTCCATCTGCCATATCTCATAGTCGTAGTATGCTGCTATGGCTAGAATGATCCGGATAGATTTGACCATAGCCACAGGTGAAAAAGTCTCGTCATAATCGATACCTTCAACTTGGCAATAACCTTTCGCAACCAGTCTAGCTTTATAGGTCTGAGGTTTTCCATCCATGTCGGTCTTAATTTTATAGACACATTTGCAACCGATGGGTTTTATCCCAGGGGTTTGATCCACCAAGTTCTAGACTTGGTCATCTGACATGAATTTCATTTCCTCATTCATGGCGTTCTGCCATTTTTCGGAGTTTGGACTGGCCAAAGCTTGTCTGTAGGTTTCTGGATCATCCTAATCCACCAACATCAAGTCATTTCCTTCAGTGGCTAGGAAGCCATATGTGATAGGAGCTTGACGAAATCTCTCAGACCTTCTTGGACCATCTGGAATGGGGTTCGGGATTGGTTCTTGATCAATGACCTCTTCTGGCTCCTGTATTTCTACATTCGGCGTAGTGGGTTGCTCTGTATCTTCTTGAATTTCTTCAAGATGCACGGCACTCCCACTAGCTCTTTTTGAAATAAATTCCTTTTCCAAAAATACCCCTCCTCGAGCAACAAAAAATTTGTTCTCGCTGGGTTTGTTGAAATAGTACCCTCTTGTTTCTTTAGGGTACCCCACAAAGACACACTTGTCTGATTTGGGTTCGAGCTTATCGCCTAGCAAACGCTTGATGTAAGCTTCACATCCCCAAATCTTAAGGAAAGCTAATAAGGGTTTCTTCCCGTTCCATACTTCGTATGGATTGCTTTCCACTGCCTTTGTAGGAGCCCGATTCAATATGAATGCGGCCGTTTCTAGAGCATAGCCCCATAAGGAGATAGGGAGGTCAGCCTGACTCATCATTGATCGAACCATGTCAAGCAAGGTCCGATTTCTCCGTTCGGATACACCGTTCATTTGAGGTGTTCCAGGCGGAGTCAATTCAGAGATGATCCCACACTTCTTTAAATGACTGTGAAAATCTTGGTCCAAGTACTCACCGCCTCGGTCAGATCGAAGCGCCTTTATACTTTTACCAAGCTGGTTCTGTGCTTCGTTCTGGAACTCTTTGAACTTTTCAAAGGTTTTTGACTTATGTCTCATAAGATAAACATACCCATATCTACTAAAGTCATCAGTGAATGTAACGAAGTAGTGAAAACCTCTTATGGCCTGAGTGCTCATGGGCCCACAAACATTGGAATGTATGAGACCTAGTAAGTCACTCGCCCTTTCGCCTAAACCGGCAAAAGGTGCTTTTGTCATTTTGCCCAGAAGGCATGACTCGCATCTCTCAATTGAAGTGAATTCAAATGGACTTAGAAGCCCACACTTGTGAAGTGTTGAGATGCGTTTCTGGCCTATATGGCCTAAGCGGCAGTGCCATATCACAGTCTGGTTTAAATTATCGGATTTAACCCTTTTGTTACTGATATTATAAATCGAGCTAGTGCCAGTGTTTTGAATATTAAGAATATATAAACCATCAACTAATGAAGCATTGCAATAAAACATGTTTTTCTTGAAAATACTGAAAACTCCATCATCAATTGAAAAATGATATCCTTCCTTGTCGAGCAAGGAAATAGAAATAATATTTCTGCAAAACGCAGGTACACATTGAACATTATTTAAAAATAAAACCAGCCCACTGGGCAAACTGAGACTAATATCTCCTACAACAGTTGTCGAGACTTGATTGCCATCGCCAACTCGTAGGTCCGCCTTGCCCTTGCTCACTTCTCTTCTATTTCCCAGAGCCTGCACATTAACACAAATGTGAGATTCTGCACCGGTATCAAGTACCCAAAAATCTGAAGTAGATAAACTGAGATTGAGCTCAATAACAAAAATACCTGATCCTGAAGATGTGGAAGCTCCACTCTTCTTAAGAAACAACTTGTGTTTCTTGCAATCCTTCTTCCAATGCCCCAATCCTTGGCAATAGAAGCAGACGGCATCCTTCTTAGGATTCTCAACAGCCTTTGGAGCTGCTGGACCCTTAGGTTGTCGAATCTTCCCTGCTAGGTGCATAGGAGCCTTACCCTTGCCCAGGCTGGCTTTCTTGAAGCTCACTTGCTTGTTGACCATAAGAACCTCCTTGGTTTTCCCCTTGAGATTCTTTTCAGCAGTCACGAGCATACCATGAAGTTCTGTCACGGTCTTATTCATGTCATGCATATTGTAATTTCCAACGAATTCACGATATGCATCTGGAAGTGAATGCAGCACAAAGTCTGCAGACATTTCCTTGTCCACAGGATGACCGAGTCTGGTCAAGTGTTCCAAAAGACGTTTCATTTTAAGGGCATGTGGACTGACATTAGCTCCAGCCTTTAGCTTGCAAGACATCAGTTCAACGAAAGTGTCGTATCTTTTGACACTCGCTTTCTCTTTGAACATTTTCTCGATCTTCGGAAATGTCCAAGAACTGTTTCTGCAAGTCAGGCACCATACTGCCCATCATGATGCACTGCACGTCGATCCGGTCGCTATGGAATTTCTGGTAGGTATCCCTTAGCGCCCTTGAGGCGTTCAGTGCTGGTTCAGTAGGTGCTTGTTCCTGGGTAAGGATATAATCCTTACGTTCATGCTTGAGAACGAGTCTCAAATTCCGGTCCCAATCGAGAAAGTTTACGCCGTTAAGCTTATCATGCTCGATTAGTGACCTAAGCGCGCTGCTACCAGAATGGTTCGTGTTTGCCATTTTATATCTACACAGTAAACAACTTTTAATCAGTATTAATTAAAATTGAAGTTGGAGATTTAATTATAAAACACTTTCTAATTCTAACTTTAGAATCTGAACCAGGATCCCATCATACTCTCAATTGAAGTGAACGGAGGCTCACTGTTCCAATTGAGTGCATCAAGGTAGGAGTGAATCCATCTACAAAACCATGTAGTTCCTGGCTAGTGTCTGTACTTGTTAGTACGTGGCATACCCTATACTAATACCCTAGGTCAGCCCTAGCTGACAATCGTAGACAAGTCTACCAAGCTTGAACTATGGATAGAACTAATGTGACTACTACGCGGAGGCGCACGGACCCACACAGAACTACCCATCTCATCCAGACCTTTTTCTCTATAAATGTTACGCGGAGGCGTACCGACATCCATAGGGTCAAAGCCCTTTTGAGTGTCCAAACTTGGATGGTATCACGCTTGACTTGTAATTATTTGCGTTTAAGTGAATTATAAAAGTCTGATTGTATATCGATACAATCTTAATCTGGAATCATCAATTGCAAATTCATGTAAAGATGATCCCTTAGCAGGTTACATGCGAGTCTGATTAAATTCCGATTTTAATCTTTGCATGTGGGTGATAGCAAATCATACATAAACTTGTATATTTAAACTATCATACATTCATACATTCAAACATACAAATGTAACGATAAAATATGCATAGCTAAGCCCATCTTAAGTTCCTAAGAATCTAGCAAAACCGATCCTAAAGACATGGTCTTCAAGATCCAAACTTGCTCCATTCTTGTGAACTCCCACTAGCATCGGGCCTCCTCCAATCCGAGTCTCCCTCTTGACTTGATTCTTGTGTCGGTCTTCGTGATTACATACTAAATTAAATAAAATAAAATACAAATCACGACACGCAGGCCGTATTTACTACAACCCAAAGTTAAGCAACACGCAGGTTGCAAAACCGAAATTAAAATGCAAATCTAATGGGCTTAGCTAGCATCATGTGAAAAACATCATGTTATCAAAGATCATGTTATCAATCAACATGCTGATCAGACAAATAATTTTTTCAAATTTTATCTTTATTAAGTGTGGAAAAATTCCGGTTTATCGAAACAGGACGGTTTAATCGATTAATTGAATTTTGGACCGGTTCTCGCTGGTTTATCGAAACCGAACCAAATCTGAAAATTAAATTTTTTAGGGTTTCCATATATCCTCGCGAACCAACCGGTTCAGCTCGAATCTGGTCGAGCCGAACCAGCTCAACCGAAGGTCGCCTACGGAGGTAACCACGGTGGCCCGTGAGGGCTGCCGAGGTCGCCCGCGGGGCTGACCGTGGTCGGCCACGAGAACGACCATGGTAGCTCGCGAGGGCAGCCATGGTTGCCCTTAGGGCAGACCCTGGTCGCCCGCGAGGCAACCACGGTGGCCCTCACGGGCTGCCATGGTCGCCCGTAGGCGACCCTCGTCGGCCCATGGTGCTGACCATGGTCTACCCTAGGGCATTCCATGGTCCACCAAGGGACTCGACCTGGTCGGCCATGGCTAACCCGAAAAACCCCAAACGATGAAGAACACATATAAACATAAAAAATATCAGATTTAAACATATACAAATAAACATAATAACCATGGCTCTGATACCACTGAAAGAGATCACCACGGGTTCCAAACGATGAATATCATGCATCAGACTTTATGTAACCGTGGTTATCGTAAAAAGCTAAAATCTTAATGCCATTTGAACATGTTATAAACATAATTATAGATCTGATATTTACCTCTTGTAATCGACAAAAACACAAGTGTAGTGTTCTCTCTATCAAGTCCACACAAGCACCACAACCGAAAATGGTTTTTCACTCAATCTTTTGCTAGAAATTTTGAGAGAAAATAAGAGCAATAATGGAGGTAGAGAGAGGGAGAGGTTTCGGCAATGAGGGAGAGAGAAAGGAGGGGAAGTTGCTGAAAAATTCAAGGATACAAATGAATAGATATTATGTGATTTTTAATTTGAAATTAAATTGAATTTAAAAATAAAAATTGCATTATCTATCCATTTATTCTTCCTTATTTGCATTTGATCCCTCTCTTATCTTAAATCACTAAATGGGCTTTAAGCCCATTTAACTAAAACCCAAATTAAACCCATTAACTTGAGTTCTAATTTCGGTTTAGTCAAAACGGCTCAATTTCCTTGAATTGATTTCTTCAACCGTCTGGTTAAAACCTTAGGCCAGAAAAACTACCGAATTGTTCTCAATTCTCATCCATAATTATTGTCATGTATCGTGCTTAATGCGTGTGACCCTCTAGTCTCACAAATAATTGGCAGACTGGTAAAATTACTATTTTACCCTTTCCACCATAAGTGGCCTCTAACAAGACATTATGATTATCCAATATTCGTGATTATCGATTATTCGACTTAACCTGTTATCGTACATGTTGATAGCATTTGTGCCCTAGTCCAATTGGTATTAGCCTGTAAACGTCTATGTTCAAATATCATCGTTTGTAATGTATAAATATAAACGGCTTTATATTACTTATGTGTTGAAGTAATATGTTAAGCATGATCTGATTTATGACCACTAAAGTAGTAGAACCATAAATCTGTACGGATCACACTTAACGAGTCCCTGGTCAACCTATGCTTCCTTAAAAGCGACCAATATGAGGATGGTTCTTAATGACGTAGTTCTACTTGTCATAAGGATGTGGGATCCTGGAACCATATCATAGATATCATGAGGTGATTGATATCGGACGACCCGCATCGAATAGTGTTTTCATAGATTAAGCCATAAACATATTCAGATGCGATAGCTTGTCACGACGTCCTTAGACCAAGGAGTCTTTGTGATCACTATGCAATGAACGTACGGCTTTAACTTGCGCCAAACGCTTTCTGTAAAAGGATTGCTATAAAGGGCATGATTGGGTGGCGGAACGGGTTGCATGAGTGACACGAAAGACGGCTAAGGGATTTATCCCTCATACTACGGTATGGGAAAGATATCCGTTAAAAGGCCTCTTGATGCAGACTGACTGAGAGAAAAAGCATGGCCATGCAAATGATACGGGTTATCATTTCTCAGTCATCTCGCATATCAAGTAACAATGATTGATTGAACAAGGGAGACGACTCTATGCCTTGAGATCAATTGGGATATCTAGAGATAAAAGGATGGTGACTTGTACGCACAAAGGTTAAGTCGAATTATCGATCATCGTGCACCTTGGGTAATCATAATGTTTTACTAGAGACCACTTATGATGGATCGGGCAAGAGCGAGTCTTGCGCTGATCTGCCAACGGTGGCATGAGCCTAGAGGGTCACACACATACAAGACGGATAACTTGAGACAAGGAAACATGGATGTTTCTTAAGGAGAAGTATATGGACAAAACTGGAGGTTTTGTGCCATAGGTTCGGTTTGAGAGAATAATTAGCGAATCGAGAGAAATTGAGTTTTTCGTCGATATCGCGTCGGACTTTGTTTGATAAGTAACGACAAAACGGTCGAGCAACTTTTGGACGCGGCATGAGACAACACGGGAGGGCCCATTGGGCTCGGCCCATGAAGCCTCATGGCCGGCCCAATAAGGGCCCAATAAGGCCATATGGCCGGCCCACTTGGTGGGGCCATTGTGGGGGCCACACAATGCCATGCTTAGTTGGTGATTGTGGATTAAGAGGTGAGTGATTTAAGGGGTATGGGTTAAAGCACCTTTAAGCCCATACCAATCACTTTTAACCCATACTTGTGAGTTGGGTGATGAATTATAATGCAAGACTTTAATTCATTAATTCATTAAGTCACAAAACACACAAAAATCCTCTCTCTCTCTCATTGTGGCCGGCCACCCCTCTCCTCTTCATCATCTTGCTCTCTTGTTCTTCATTTAATTGTTCTAGTAGGCAATTAAGTGAAGGATCTTGAAGATCATCCTCTTGGTGTGGACTAGCTTTAGAGAAGAAGATCCGAACGTTCTTCTTTATCGATTCAAACAAGACTTAAAGGTAAACATCTTGTGGAATAGATTTTGCTTTGGGATTTAATGGTTTAAATGTTCTTGGACAAGGTTTGGAGTAGATTATCTTTTATTGCTTCCGCTATCTCGACGATCTAGAACGCTCCAAAACCCTACACATGTCACACTCCTTTTATCAAACCGATATCCAGATTGATAAATAGGCATAGAACGGTCATTCTAATTTATCAATCACTGTTTCTTGATATCTGAGATGACTAAAACCTGATACTAAGGTATCACCTGCATGGCCATGCTCTTTCTTCAGTCATACTCATCAAGTGGCCTAAACGGATATCTTTCTCATACCGAAGTATGAGTGATAAATCCCTCAGACGCCTTTCGAGTTCACTAGTGCAATAAATGCCAAAGCTAATCGAAGCCGTTATAGTTACCCTTTTACAGATAACGTTAGACTAGATCAAAATTAGGTATTTGTTACATAGTGTACACAAACACTCCTTGGTCTTAGGATATAATGACAAGTTACGATATGTGAGTATCTCATGACTGGATCTATGCAGCATACTCACAATCGGGTTGTCCGATATCATCGACCTAATGATATCTATGATATAATTCCGGCACATCTTTGCCATGATCAGTAGAGCGTGATCACAAGGAGTTAGTCTCATATTGATCGCTTCAGAAGAAGCTTAGCTGATCAGGGATTCTATCGAATGTAACTCTTTCTGATCTATAGTTCTACTATAAGTTATTACACACATTATGACATAGATCAAATCACATTAGATATATTACTACAACACATTAGTAATATTATGCCTTTTATTATGTAGAATAATGATGTCCGTTACAATATAGATTGAAGAATTATTTTAGACTAGGGCACAAACCTAACAGTTCGTACCCTGTCTCTTCTCAAAAGAAGAGAGTGACTAAGAGATCACCCCACTCCGAAGACGATCAGGTGAACCTAAAACTCCTACTTCGTGTATTCCGCAAACACTTATCTCTGAGGAATCTCTACCTGAGATGGGAAGAAGAAAAGAGCAAACTGAGGAGCAGAATGCTCCAAAATCTCCTGATGACACATTGGAGTTTATTGTTGACGAATAAATTGAAGAATCAAAATCTCCAAGTGAGGACAATGTCCCTCTTAAAAAATTGCTGACCAAGAAGAATAAAGAAGTGACTCCTGATAGGAAAGGAAAAAGAAAAGCTTCAAAAAAAAGTGAAGCGTCTGTGCCGACATCTGACAAAAGCAAGAAAAAAAGAACCATCAATTATGAGGATCCAGAAGAAGAAGTCAACCAAGAAGAAAAGTTGCACATTCTCGGTGCTAAGGCTGCCACAAGATGTTCCTGACGTACCCATGGACAATGTTTCATTCCACTGCGTTGAAGGGGCTAGCAGATAGAAGTATGTGTGCAACCGCACAATATACCATGTAAAGGAGCTGTCTACTGATACTAAAGGAATGAAAGTTATCATGGAGCTTCTAAAAAGTGTACAACTCATAAAAATTGTCTCAAATATCGGGTCATACTATCCAACCCTTGTACGAGAGTTCTTCGCTAATCTGTTCGAGGCATACAACGATCGAACCAGTCCTGAATTTAGACATGTATATGTAAGAGGGAACTGCTTCGACTTCTCTTCCAAAGCCATAAACACTTAAATTCAAAGAGAGGTGAATTACCAAGCTTAGCATAATCTATCTATGGACCGGATCGCTCAAGAAGTAACCGGAGGCAAGAAGAAAGTCTGGCCAGAAAATGGGGTCATAGCATCATCAAAGCTCACAGCCAAATATTCCATTTTGTATCGAATTGGCATGGAAAACTGGGCACCCTCTTCCCAAGGATCAAGCATACGGGCAGATCTAGCCAAGCTAATCTACCAAATAGGTATGGCCTCTCCTCTCGACTTTGGTGCCTTTGTCATAGAACATCTTATTCGGCATGTTGGTTCTTATGTTGTTAAGTTACCCATCGGGTTTCCTTCTCTTGTGTGCGGTATAATGATTCAACAATGCCCCAACACTGTTCGCATCAATGACGTTGTCTAGAAGAAACCCATGGAGCTCAATATCAGCCCGAAGTTGTTCAAACGAAAGCATGTGAAGGATGTTCCGCGACCCTCTGCAAAGTCGTATGAAGAAGGAAGCAGCTCAAGAGCTACATGGGCCATTAGAGACAAAATGGTGCATGAGCTTATGGAGGGAATCGCCGACCTAGAAGGCACCATTGCAACCCTGGCAAGCAGAAAAGCCACCTTTGAACAGCTCTTGCACGATATGCTTGCCGCTCCACCAGGGGGTCTTGATGCCAAAGACAATGTTGTTCACTCTGCCTGTTCCTAGTTCACAATCTTACTCAACTAATGAATGTTTTTTTAACACTATTAAATCCCCGGGGACTATCCAGGTTACTTTTTGAACAATATTGATTTTTCTCCTTGGTGGAGCTTGGATTTTTTCCCCGTGTTTAGGGGTTAGTTTGCTCGTGTTTAGAGATGGTCTTTTATTTGTGGTGTGTCATAATCTTCTTTGATGTGCCCTTTTGCCATTTTTGAGGCAATCAGGGGGAGATATTTAGGTAAGGTAGTTTCAAGCCATCCAAAAATCTTGGAGACTTGCTAACTCAAACATGATAGAACATGTGTCACGACATGTTGCCACGTGTTATATGCCTTGTTACAGAAGACATCATGAAGATGAAGAACATGATAGAACATGTGTCACAACATGTTATCACATGTTATATGACGTGCTACGAAACATGTATCACAACATGTTACATACTTGCAACCTTGCTACAGAAGACGACGTGGTACTGAAGGACAACTAAAGAACGCGGCCATCCAGAAACAATGCTCGCCTAAAGACACTGCTAGCCGGAAATAGTACTCGCCTAAAGATCGTCTACAAGTGTGCTTGCTAAAAAATTGCCAAAGGGGGAGATTGTTACTACGTTTAGTATTGGCATATTTTTTAGTGTGAAGTCAATATGTCAGACAACATGTTGCAACACATTTAATGCGACATGTTACTCGCAGGATTAGGCAAATTTACAGACACATAGTGGGTACAACCACGGAGGAGGTATAGGAATTAAGGTAGGGACTATGTAGGGAACTTGGTAAGATATGAACAAGAGAGGATATACAAGGTGAAGCCTTTATTAATAATCTCACAAAGGTTTAGAAGAGGCCACTCTAGAGAGAACTTCACACTTCTTACTTGTTATGGCTTAGCTTGAAGATGGCTATGCCAAACACCTCTATTTATACTACTTCGGGAGGGAACTACTCCCGACATCTACATTACCTATTTTTCCATTATCCACAAAGAATAGATTATTTGTTTGCCATTATCACATTTAGTGGTCATTATTACATCACTACTAATAGGAACTTAAGCATTATCACACTTGTCCTTATTCCCCCTGTATCCAAATGAGCGGAATTCTCCTATCCTACGTCATCATCAGTTTCTGATTAAGGCATCTCTGGGTCACTGTCGTCTGTATCCGATCAGTCTAGATCACCTTTGTAGGCAGAGAAGAAGTATATGGTGGAGCCACATAGGTCTCTCATTATTCTCCATTTTTTTCCGAGCCAGAAGCGTGAGTGATCTCGGTCATCTAAGGACATGCATTCATCTTGCATATGAAATCGGACCAGGATATCTCGTATCTCATGGACGAAATCCTCATGGTACAGCCCTGTAATGTGCCAGTTTGCAAAATGGGGGCAGAAGAGTCTGGAGTCGATGTCAGGAGTATCGATTCCATTTATTCGCGCCATGTGGGTTGCCCTTTCATGAAACTGTGCTGGAAGATGTGCATCATTCTATTCTGCCGACGTCTTGTAGCTCCCTTGGATTATTTTCGTGTACTCTTTGGAGATTCTGATTCCATTGTCGTCTTCAATATGATTCGTGGTAATTCTGAAGGTGATAAAGATAGCCCTCTCCTTCTGGGCACGGATATTTGTCAGCCACCAATTTTTTTTATGGAATAAAGTGAGCCACTTGCAGAGAATCTTATTTTTTTCTTTCCTTCTTGTCATGATGCATTTAGCCAGATATTGCAGAAGTGTGCATTTATCCACAAGGGCTCCAATGGTGTATAGCTCAGCTAGGTACCACATAAGCAGGTAGGCTTTTGTAGGAAAATTGTTGTAGTAGGCTGGATTCATGTCTATGGTAGTCATGAATGGGAATACCGGATGATAAGGCAGTCCTTTCAATGGCCCCATGTCTAATCCATACCTGTACACGTAATACTTTAGGAAACCGTGCATGGCATCCAAGTCTCTGGATGTTTTTGTCTTGCTTAAGATATCTTCTTGGATTCCTCTTGGCAAATTTGTGATCATGGCTCCCAAGGGGTCTGAAGATGAGCTTTCACCAGTTGCCATGTAGATGACTGGTATGACTTGAGCTATCTGCTTTTGTGTCCTTGAGAGGAAGTCTGGGAGGAATTGTCTCTTCCTTTTATGTGTTTCACGTCAAACTTCCATTGAGCGAACCAGCTAGCCCATTTGAGTAATTGGGCTTGTGGTAGGTTCTTCTGTTTGAACTGGAGCATCTTTGGGAAGGATGACATATCCATCTCGATCTTGAAGTGCTGGCCAACTAGATGAAATTCAAACTTCTCTATTTCTCGTTTGATTGCAAGAATCTCTTTGTAGGGGGAGTGGTAGTGTTTTTCGCTGTTTTTGAAGGCTCCGCTCTTGTAGCCACAGATTCTCCTTTTTCCTTTTTCCTTTTTCGTCTTCTTCCAGAAGGACTGCTCCCCAATAATAATCACTTGCATCCGTTTGTAAGATTCTTCTTCTCGTTGATGGGATCTTCAACGTCGGTAGTGTTTTTGATACACGCTTGAGTTCTCGGACCGCATATGTGCACTTTTGGCTTCATAGGGATGTGTTCTTCCTCAACTGTTCTGATAGGACCGTCATATACCTGGCCAGGTCATGGATAAAGTCCGCCATGTAGTTTACCACCCCAAGAAATTGTTGCACTTGAAGGATAAGTTTTCATCAGGGAATATTTCTAACTGCGTGGTAATATGTTGTTGCAATTGGTACTGTTCTTTTGAGATATGCATTCCCAGGAAATCTATCTCTGTCTCTCCTATGACCATCTTCTTTTCTGACAACGTAATTCCATATTTTTGGACTATGTCATGGAATTTCTTCAGCAATGCCATGTGGGAGTTTACGTCAAGAGAGAACAGTAGTATGTCATCGATGTAGATCAGTGCATCTGAGAGAATGGGCTCGAATATCTTGGTCATCGCTTTTTGGAACAGTGATGGCTCTGTTTTCAGCCCAAAGGGCATGACCTTCCATTGGTAGTGCCTATCTGGGATGCAGAATGGTGTCTTGGGCCTGTCTTCGAGCTTGATTCCCAGCTGCCACAAGCCTGCTTTTAAATCAAACTTTGAAAATATTTAGGCCCCAGGGAACCTCTGGAACAGGGCCTCTCTCTTTGGCAATAAGAACTTGTCATCGGCGAGGAAGTGATTGAGCGGCTGGTAGTTTATAACCAATTGTAGTTTTCCTCGGACTTGCTCAGCTCTTTTGTTGACATAGAATGCCTATCATGCCCATGGTGAGTTTGTTGCTTCGACTAGACCTTCGTTGTGTAGCTGGTCAACCTCTTTGATCGCCAATGTATAGTGGTCTGGATTTATTCCCAGGTGACTGGCCTTTGTAGGATTTATTTCTTCATTCTTTTTAAATGGGAGGGATATGAAGAATTCTGGCTTCTTCCAAAGTGGCGAAGAGCATTTCTTAAGAAACTCAGAATGAGATTCAGCACATGACGTCCTCACCATTTCTTCTTTTACCGGATTTAGTATTTCTAGAGAGTAGAGATTTGAGACTAATGACCACTTCAAAAGCTGGTTCTTTCTTTTGAGTCCCTTTCTGGTCCAGGAGACTCTTTCGAGACTATGCAAGATATCGAACCCAAGTATAAAGTCTTTTACGAGAAGGTTGGACCCATATACTCTTGCCTTTACTCTATAGTCTGGGAAGAGTTGTATTTAGAGAGCTTTACTGATTTTGTTCACAATAAACACCTCTCCATTTGCTGCATTGAATTCTTTATAGCATAGTTCCCAATGAGACTTCGGAAGGATGTTTGGCTTCATGATTGATGATGGGGCTCCTGATAGCATTTGTGCCCTAGTCCAATTGCTATTAGCTTATAAATGTCTATGTACAATATCACCATTTGTAATATGTATATATAAAACGGCTTTGTATTACTTATGTGTTGAAGTAATATGTTAAGCATGATCTGATTTATGACCACTAAAGTAGTAGAACCATAAATCTGTACGGATCACACTTAACGAGTCCCTGGTCAACCTATGCTTCCTTAAAGCGACCAGTATGAGGATGGTTCTTAATGACGTAGTTCTACTTGTCATAGGGATGAGGGATCCTGGAATCATATCATAGATATCATGAGGTGATTGATATCGGACGACCCGCTTTGAATAGTGTTTTCATAGATTAAGCCATGAACATATTCAAATGCGATAGCTTGTCACGACATCCTTAAACCAAGGAGTCTTTGTGATCACTATGCAATGAACGTGCGGCTTTAACTTGCGCCAAACGCTTTCTGTGATAGGATTGCTATAAAGGGCATGATTGGGTGGCGGAACGGGTTGCATGAGTGACACGAAAGACGGCTAAGGGATTTATCCCTCATACTACGGTATGGGAAAGATATCCGTTAAAAGGGCCTCTTGATGGAGACTGACTGAGAGTAAAAGCATGGCCATGCAAATGATACGGGTTATCAGTTCTTAGCCATCTCACATATCAAGTAACAATGATTGATTAAACAAGGATGACGACTCTATGCCTTGTGATCGCTCGGGATATCTAGAGATAATAGGATGGTGACTTGTACGCACAAGGTTAAGTCGAATCATCGATCGTCATGCACCTTGGGTAATCATAATGTCTTACTAGAGACCACTTATGATGGATCGGGCAAGAGAGATCTTTTGCGCCGATCTGCCAACGGTGGCATGAGCCTAGAGGGTCACACACATTCAAGACGGATAACTTGAGACAAGGAAACATTGACGTTTCTTGAGGAGCAATACATGGACAAAACTGGAGGTTTTGTGCCATAGGTTCGGTTTGAGAGAATAATTAGCGAATCGAGAAAACTGAGTTTTTTCGTCGATATCGCGTCGGACTTTGTTTGATAAGCGACGACAAAAGGGTCGGGCGACTTTTGGACACGGCATGAGACAACACGGGAGGGCCCATTGGGCTCGGCCCATGAAGCCTCATGGCCGGCCCAATAAGGGCCCAACAAGACCTCTTGGCCGGCCCACATGGTGGGTCCATGTGTGGGGGCCACACAACACCATGTTTAGTTGGTGATTGTGGATTAAGAGGTTAGTGATTTAAGGGGTATGGGTTAAAGCACTTTTAAGCCCATACCAATCACTTTTAACCCATGCTTGTGAGTTGGATGATGAATTCAAATACTAGACATTAATTCATTAATCAAAATATCACAAAAACTCACACTCTCTCTCTCTCTCTTCTAGCTTGGCCGGCCACCTCTCTCCCTCCTCTTGTTCTTGCTCTCTTGTTCTTCATTTAATTGTTCTAGTAGGCAATTAAGTGAGGGATCATCAAGATCATCCCCTTGGTGTGGACTTGCTTTAGAGAAGAAGATCCGAACGTTCTTCTTTATCGATTCATACAAGACTTAAAGGTAAATATCTTGTGGAATAGATTTTGCTTTGGGATTTAATGGTTTATGTTCTTGGACAAGGTTTGGAGTAGATTTTCTTATAATGCTTCCGCTATCTCGACGATCTAGAACGCTCCAAAACCCTACAGTGGTATCAGAGCGTGGTTACCCTCTTAATCTTTGTCTTGTTGAATTAATTTCGGTTTTGTGATTATTTGCATGCCAAATTGTTGATAACATGATTTTAATGCTTTTTGGGATATTTGCATGAAATCTGTTATTTTTGAAAATATATTGAATTTGGAATTTTTCGGAATTTATTGGATTTGTCGGGTCCGAGAAGAGATTCTCGGGGAGCCGGATCGGAGGTACCGGACGGAGGTCACCGGAGGCCGGTGAGGCCGACGGTGACCGGGCCCGTCCCCACTCTTGGCCGAAGCCGAGAGTGGCGGCAAGCCGGGTTTGGGCCTTCCAAGGCCCAAACCGGGCCGTGTATAGTTGGGCTCGACCCAATGGGCCCTCGGCCCATTGGCTTGGCCCGACTTGGTTCGGGCACGTTGATTATGTCCGTGGATGAACCCGCGATCCAATATTTCGAAAACTTTCAAAATTTATTCGGTTTCGATAAACCGTTTTTCGAAAAGGTCTAGTTTCGATAAACCCGACCAAGCAACTTGGCAAAATTAAAACCGGAATTATTGCATATTATTTGATAACATGTTTGTGTGATAACATGTTGGATGATGTGATGAAATGTATGATGCATTAGTAGCCCATTAGATTTTATCGCTTTCACGGTTTGCATACCGTTAGTGTTAGCGTGTAATTATTCTTTTATTCGAGCCCATAAAGTGTAATTATTTTTTTATCCGGTCTACGAACCTAGTATTAATTGTAATTATTACTCAAAGACGAGAAGGATGGAAAATCGAGCACAATGACGGTCTTGGAGGAAGTCCAAGAGCTAGTGGGAGCCCGAATGAGAAAGACGAGAAGATGTGAAGACTCGTAGAATCCTAAGATTAGGATGGGCTATAAAATGCATATTTAACGCTTTATGAATGCTTGCTTGAATTATTTTATTAATAACATGCTTGAATGATTAGCTTATAAGTTTATAAGCCATCACCTCACATGCAAAGATTAAAATCGACTTTAATTGTTTGCATGTTTAAAGCGTTGTGAACTATCATCGCACGGGTTGTGATGGATGAGTTCAAATTTGAAACATGTTTGCACGGGTTGCAAATGACGGTTTCAAATGAAGATAGTATGTGATACAATTAAAAACGTCACAACACGGGTTGTTGATGACGGATTCGTAATTGTGCCAAATACTTTCGAATTATTAAGCACAACCAATTTACAAACGAATTTGAGTCAAGTGAGATGCCACCAAAATTCACACCCATGTAGAAACATTTTATCGGTGTCGTGCGCCTTAGCGGAGCATCGATCGAATGGGTTCTAGATAGGGAATGGTAAACTTTCTGGGATGTCGTGCGCCTTAGCGGAGCATCTGCACAAAGTTTGCTCGTTAGTGAAGGTTGGGTGACTCGACCACGATTCTGATAGCATTTGTGCCCTAGTCCAATTGGTATTAGCCTGTAAACGTCTATGTACAAATATCATCGTTTGTAATGTATAAATATAAACGGCTTTATATTACTTATGTGTTGAAGTAATATGTTAAGCATAATCTGATTTATGACCACTAAAGTAGTAGAACCATAAATCTGTACGGATCACACTTAACGAGTCCCTGGTCAACCTATGCTTCCTTGAAAGCGACCAGTATGAGGATGGTTCTTAATGACGTAGTTCTACTTGTCATAAGGATGTGGGATCCTGGAACCATATCATAGATATCACGAGGTGATTGATATCGGACGACCCGCATTGAATAGTGTTTTCATAGATTAAGCCATAAACATATTCATATGCGATAGCTTTTCACGACGTCCTTAGACCAAGGAGTCTTTGTGATCACTGTGCAATAACGTACGGCTTTAACTTGCGCCAAACGCTTTCAGTAAAAGGATTGCTATGAAGGGCATGATTGGGTGGCGGAACGGGTTGCATGAGTGACACGAAAGACGGCTAAGGGATTTATCCCTCATACTACGGTATGGGAAAGATATCCGTTAGAAGGCCTTTTGATGGAGACTGACTGATAGGAAAAGCGTGGCCATGCAAATGACACGGGTTATCAGTCCTCAGTCATCTCGCATATCAAGTAACAATAATTGATTGAACAAGGGAGACGACTCTATGCCTTGAGATCAATCGGGATATCTAGAGATAAAAGGATGGTGACTTGTACGCACAAAGGTTAAGTCGAATCATCGATCATCGTGCACCTTGGGTAATCATAATGTTTTACTAGAGACCACTTATGATGGATCGGGCAAGAGCGAGTCTTGCGCCGATCTGCCAACGGTGGCATGAGCCTAGAGGGTCACACGCATACAAGACGGATAACTTGAGACAAGGAAACATGGATGTTTCTTAAGGAGAAGTATATGGAAAAAACTGGAGGTTTTGTGCCATAGGTTCGGTTTGAGAGAATAATTAGCGATTCGAGAAAAATTGAGTTTTTCGTCGATATCGCGTCGGAATTTGTTTGATAAGTAACGACAAAAAGGTCGGGAAACTTTTGGACGCGGCATGAGACAACACGGGAGGGCCCATTGGGCTCGGCCCATGAAGCCTCATGGCCGGCCCAATAAGGGCCCAATAAGGCCATATGGCCGGCCCACTTGGTGGGGCCATTGTGGGGGCCACACAACACCATGCTTAGTTGGTGGTTGTGGATTAAGAGGTGAGTGATTTAAGGGGTATGGGTTAAAGCACCTTTAAGCCCATACCAATCACTTTAAACCCATACTTGTGAGTTGGATGATGGATTAAATGCAAGACTTTGATTCATTAATCATTTTTAATCACAAAACACTCACAAAACCTCTCTCTCTCTCTAGTGTGGCCGGCCACCCCTTGTTCTTCTCCTCCATCTTGCTCTCTTGTTCTTCATTTAATTGTTCTAGTAGGCAATTAATTGAAGGATCTTGAAGATCATCCTCTTGGTGTGGACTTGCTTTAGAGAAGAAGATCCGAACGTTCTTCTTTATCGATTCAAACAAGACTTAAAGGTAAACATCTTGTGGAATAGATTTTGCTTTGAGATTTAATGGTTTAAATGTTCTTGGACAAGGTTTGGAGTAGATTATCTTTTTATTGCTTCCGCTATCACGATGACGATCTAGAACGCTCCAAAACCCTACAGATTCTTGGCCTGAGGTCGAGCTGGGGCATCGGAAGGGTAAGCCGTGTGTTTTTGCACATACCCTGACTAAGAGTTACACGGGTTGTAATTGGACGGACGTCCTACCTAAATAAGTCAATTGGAGCGGTGCGCCTTAGCGTACTTCAAATAACGAATAAGGGATCTTGGTTTAAGATTCTAAGACCTTAGAATCTTATGGTTGGTGTTTAATTCGGATCTTCGTAAATTTATTCAACCATTCTGATTAAATTTATTTTCTTCGTGTAGAAATGGCTAGTAATTCAACAAATTCGTCTAATTTGTCGTTGAGGACTATACTCGAAAAGTGTAAACTCAATGGGACAAATTATCTGGATTGGGACAGGAATTTACGACTTGTGTTAAAGTTGGAATGCAGGGAGTACGTCCTTGATAAGGCTATCCCGGTGGAGCCAGCTGCCAACGCAACGAGGGTCGTTAAGGATGCGTACCAGAAACACCTTAGCGACTCTATCGACGTTGCGTGTGTCATGCTGGGCTGCATGGAGGCGGACCTCCAGAAGAAGTTTATGGAGCTATCCCATGATCCGTTTGCAATGTTTGCACAGATCAAGGATATGTTCAAGGAGAAAGTACGTATTGAAAAATACACTGTTCTCCGAGAACTAATTGCCTGCAAGATGTCAGCAGGCAGCTCCGTAGGTCTACACGTCCTACGTATGAAGGGACATTTTGACCATATGACTAGCATCGGTATGTCTATGGAAAAGGAAATGGCTGCGGATTTTATTCTGCAATCCCTTCCTCATGCATATGGTGGGTTCGTGATGAACTATCACATGCATGATATGGACAAGACCGCGTCGGAGTTGCACAGCATGCTAATGACTGCCGAGAAGAGCATAAGGGGCAGTTCGCCCAAAAATGTCTTTATGGTCAAGAAGGGACCCAGCTTCAAAGCTGTTGGTGGAAAGGGTAAAGGCCCAAAGCACCTGGCAGCAAAGAACAGACGACCATTTTTTCCTAGACCTTCCATGCCCGTACAAGGCAAAGGGAAGGCAAAGGAGTCGGTCTGTTTCTACTGTCAAAAGCCTGGTCATTGAAAGAAAGACTGTCAGCAGCTGAAGGAGGATCAGAAGAAGGGCGGTGGGGCCGCTACTTCATCAGGTATTCCATTAGAGCTATATCTTTCTACAATTTATACCTGGGTACTAGACACTGGAGCTGAGTCTCATGTCTGTGCGGATGTGCAGGTGTTACACAGTAGAAGAGATATGGGGGAAAGCGAGGTGGACCTAAGAGTTGGGAACAATACCAGAGTTGCCGCAACTGCCGTGGGTTATGTGAACCTTACTTTGCCCAGTGGGCTTGTAATTGAACTTAATGATGTATTTTGTGTACCTGCTTTCAGCAGGAATATTATCTCAATTTCTCTTCTTGAGAAAGAGGGTTATTATTTCAATATTAAAGACGGGTTTTTTAATATTATGCGCAACAACATGATTTATGGCAATGCTCACACTGTTGGAGGTTCATACATATTGAATATGCAAAACCCGAAAGCCAACATGCTCTATAATATAAATGCTAAGAGGTTTAAAGCTAATGATTTAGACCAAACTCTTATCTGGCATTGTCGTCTAGGGCACATAAATGAGAAACGCATCTCAGCGCTTCATAAGCGCGGACTTCTAAGTCAATTCGAATTCCAACCGATTGAAAGATGCGAAGCTTGTTTAATGGGCAAGATGACAAAAGCGCCCTTCGCTGGTTTAGGCGAAAGGGCAGGTGATCTATTGGGTCTAATACATTCAGACGTATGTGGACCAATGAGTACACCAGCCAGAGGTTGTTTAGGCTACTTTATCACATTTACTGACGATTTCAGTAGATATGGTTATGTCTATCTCATGAGACATAAGTCCGAAACTTTTGATAAATTCAAGGAGTTTAGGACTGAAGTAGAAAACCAACTCGGAAAGAGTATCAAGGCACTCCGTTCTGATCGGGGTGGAGAATACTTATCCGAGGAGTTTCTTAGTTATCTTACTGAAGGAGGAATACTATCTCAGTGGACTCCGCCAGGAACACGGCAACTTAATGGTGTGTCCGAGCGGAGGAATCGGACATTATTGGATATGGTTCGATCAATATTAAGTCTCACTGATCTCCCGATCTCCTTCTGGGGTTATGCTCTGCAAACGGCTGCATTCATAATAAACAGGGCTTCGTCGAAAGCAGTGGAAGGGACATCATTCGAGAAATGGTACGGGAAGGAACCCGTTTTGTCCTTCCTAAAAATCTGGGGTTGCGAGGCTTATGTAAAACGGTTGCTTGCAACCAAGCTCGAACCGAGATCAGATAAATGCACTTTCGTCGGATATCCAAAAGAAACAAAAGGATACAACTTCCACAAACCGAGCGAAAATAAAGTTTTTGTCGCTCGAGGTGGAACATTCTTGGAAAAGGAGTTCATTTCCAAGACAGTCAGTGGGAGGGTTGTTCATCTTGATGAAGTTCTAGATGAGATGGTCACTCGGGAACCACTAGACAACCCACTAGAAGAAGTAGAGCCAGAAGTGGTCGTTGAGCAAGAAACTAAAGGTGATGGTTTAGTATTAGTGGACAATGATCCAGCTACCTTTCGAGAGGCCTTGGACGGAACCGACTCTGAGAAATGGCTGGAAGCCATGAGGGAAGAAATGCAATCCATGTCAGATAATCAAGTGTGGGACTTGGTGGATCATACCCCTAACGTAAAAGTCATTGGGTGTAAATGGATCTTTAAAATAAGGATAGACATGGATGGCAAACCTCAGACCTATAAAGCAAGACTGGTAGCAAAAGGTTATAGGCAAAACCACGGAATTGACTATGAAGAGACCTTTTCTCCAGTAGTTATGGTCAAGTCTATCCGCATTCTACTTGCCGTAGCAGCGTATCACAACTATGAGATATGGCAAATGGATGTCAAAACCGCCTTCCTCAACGGGAGGTTAGCTGAGGACGTTTATATGTCCTAGCCTGAGGGTTTTGAGGATCCAAAGAATAAGGGAAAGATTTGCAAGTTGCTCAAATCAATCTATGGTTTGAAGCAAGCATCTCGGAGTTGGAATCAGCGTTTTGATGAAGTAGTGAAACAGTTTGGCTTCGTCAAAAACGATGATGAACCTTGCGTGTATAAAAAGGCAAATGGGAGCAATGTAGTCTTCTTGGTGCTTTATGTTGATGACATACTACTCATTGGAAACGACGTCCCTACCTTGCTCTTAACAAAGACTTGGTTAGGTGAGTGTTTCGCAATGAAGGACTTAGATGAGGCCTCTTACATCTTGGGGATCAAGATATATAGAGACCGTGCCAAGCAGGTCTTGGGCTTAAGTCAAAGCACCTACATAGACAAAGTGTTGAGACGATTCTCAATGCAAGATTCAAAGAAAGGATTGCTACCCATGCGTCATGGCCTAAAGCTTAGCAAGAAGCAGTGTGCTGAGACACCTGCAGAGCTAGGAAGAATAAACGAGATCCCATATGCTTCGGCTATAGGGTCCATAATGTATGCCATGATATGTACGAGACCGGATGTCTCGTTTGCCCTAAGCTGTACCAGTAGACATCAGTCCAAACCCGGTGAAGCGCATTGGATGGCCGTCAAGGCGATTCTCAAATATTTGAGAAAAACCAAAGACGCCTTTCTTGTATACGGGGGAAATGATGATCTAGTCGTCAAAGGATATGCCGACGCTAGTTTCCAGACAGACCCCGATGACTTTAAGAGTCAGTTGGGATATGTGTTTACGTTGAACGGTGGGGCATTCAGCTGGAAAAGCAAGAAGCAGGACACCATTGCCGACTCTACGACCGAAGCTGAGTACATTGCCGCATCTGAAGCGGCAAAAGAAGCTGTATGGATCAGGAGTTTCATGGTTGGGTTGGGTGTAATTAAAAACCCATCTAACCCAATAGACTTATATTGTGACAACACCGGGGCCATTGCGCAAGCAAAGGAACCCAGGGCACATGACAGATCCAAACATGTACTCATAAAGTATCACATCATCCGCGACATAGTTGCTAGAGGTGACGTGAAGATCCACTACGTTGCAACTGATGATAACACAGCCGACCCCTTGACCAAGGCTCTTCCACAAGCAAAACATGACAAACATGTGAGGTCAATGGGTATAGACTTGGACTTAGATTGGAACTAGGGGCAAGTGGGAGATTAATAGCACTTGTGCCCTAGTCCAATTGCTATTAGCCTGTAAATGTCTATGTACAATATCATCGTTTGTAATATGTATATATAAAACGGCTTTGTATTACTTATGTGTTGAAGTAATATGTTAAGCATAATCTGATTTATGACCACTAAAGTAGTAGAACCATAAATCTGTACGGATCACACTTAACGAGTCCCTGGTCAACCTATGCTTCCTTAAAGCGACCAGTATGAGGATGGTTCTTAATGACGTAGTTCTACTTGTCATAGGGATGAGGGATCCTGGAATCATATCATAGATATCATGAGGTGATTGATATCGGACGACCCGCTTTGAATAGTGTTTTCATAGATTAAGCCATGAACATATTCAAATGCGATAGCTTGTCACGACATCCTTAGACCAAGGAGTCTTTGTGATCAATATGCAATGAACGTGCGGCTTTAACTTGCGCCAAACGCTTTCTGTGATAGGATTGCTATAAAGGGCATGATTGGGTGGCGGAACGGGTTGCATGAGTGACACCAAAGACGGCTAAGGGATTTATCCCTCATACTACGGTATGGGAAATATATCCGTTAAAAGGGCCTCTTGATGGAGACTGACTGAGAGTAAAAGCATGGCCATGCAAATGATACGGGTTATCAGTTCTCAGCCATCTCACATATCAAGTAACAATGATTGATTAAACAAGGATGACGACTCTATGCCTTGTGAACGATCGGGATATCTAGAGATAATAGGATGGTGACTTGTACGCACAAGGTTAAGTCGAATCATCGATCGTCATGCACCTTGGGTAATCATAATGTCTTACTAGAGACCACTTATGATGGATCGGGCAAGAGAGATCTTTTGCGCCGATCTGCCAACGGTGGCATGAGCCTAGAGGGTCACACACATTCAAGACGGATAACTTGAGACAAGGAAACATTGACGTTTCTTGAGGAGCAATACATGGACAAAACTGGAGGTTTTGTGCCATAGGTTCGGTTTGAGAGAATAATTAGCGAATCGAGAAAACTGAGTTTTTTCGTCGATATCGCGTCGGACTTTGTTTGATAAGCGACGACAAAAGGGTCGGGCGACTTTTGGACACGGCATGAGACAACATGGCAGGGCCCATTGGGCTCGGCCCATGAAGCCTCATGGCCGGCCCAATAAGGGCCCAACAAGACCTCTTGACCGGCCCACATGGTGGGTCCATGTGTTGGGGCCACACAACACCATGCTTAGTTTGTGATTGTGGATTAAGAGGTGAGTGATTTAAGGGGTATGGGTTAAAGCACTTTTAAGCCCATACCAATCACTTTTAACCCATGCTTGTGAGTTGGATGATGAATTCAAATACTAGACATTAATTCATTAATCAAAATATCACAAAAACTCACACTCTCTCTCTCTCTTCTAGCTTGACCGGCCACCTCTCTCCCTCCTCTTGTTCTTGCTCTCTTGTTCTTCATTTAATTGTTCTAGTAGGCAATTAAGTGAGGGATCATCAAGATCATCCCCTTGGTGTGGACTTGCTTTAGAGAAGAAGATCCGAACGTTCTTCTTTATCGATTCATACAAGACTTAAAGGTAAATATCTTGTGGAATAGATTTTGCTTTGGGATTTAGTGGTTTATGTTCTTGGACAAGGTTTGGAGTAGATTTTCTTATAATGCTTCCGCTATCTCGACGATCTAGAACGCTCCAAAACCCTACAGCTCCAGTATTCAAATAAGCAATGAAAGGAATTGGCTTGTCGTATTTTCCCAGTGAAATGTTGACTTGAGCATTTGGAGATGGTTGGAGCTGGTAGGCTGACTTTTCTGGTTCTGATTCTTCAGCTCTGTAGGAGTATGATGTTAGAACATATGGGATAGTTCTATCATCATAATCACTATCAGAGTCAGATTCACAGTCTTATGGGATTTCTGTTATCCCCATGGCTAGAATAGTCTCCTCTGATGGCTCGTCATCAAGGCTGAAAATGACTCGACATCTGCGTCGTCTATATCTTCGATCTGCGTGACTTTTACCATCAGATTATCTCTTTTGCTTCGATCTGGGCATTTCTTGGCGTAATGTCCTTTCTTTCTGCAGATGTAGCACCTTTCAGACTTCCTTTGCCCTCTGTATTCTTTTTTTCTGAAAAACTTCCATTTTTTGTTACTAGGAAGTCGGGGGAACTTCTTTCTCCATTTGCTGGGGAACCTCATGTCTTTTTTCTTGCTAGTGGAGCAGCTGCTTTTCTTTTCTTTGCACTTGATGAAGTACTCTGGATGGTCACATGCCTTCCCTAAGAGCTTCCCTTCTTCATGTATTTGTCTGAAAAACTTATGGTCATTGCACAGTCTTTCTAAAGCTGTTAGCGAAGCTTGGTATAATTCTCCGAGCGTGGCAGCCGCAATAGTCATGTTTTTGAATGATAACAGTTTTGCTGTTTCATACCCTAGTGGATCCGGAAGTGAATTCAGATAGGCTTGTTTGAGATTGACATCATCTATTCCGTTTAAGGAATAAAATAGTCGGGACATGACCTCATAATGTTTCTGCAGATCTTTCGGCTTGAATGAGCAGCATCTCCTGGTGAGGTATTCTTCCCTTGCTCGAATAACGTAATGATCCCAGGCGCCAAGAAACTCACAGTGAACCAGGGTTATGAATTCGTCTATGGTCTGGAGTTGTCTTGCTTGCATTTGTTGATATGCTCCAAGATTGATCCACCATTGTCTGAGACGTCCGTGAAAACGAGACACTAGTTTGTCTATGACAGCAGGGAGGTTGTTTGTTGGATTTAGCATCTGTTATGCGCACCAGGCATGCATCTCATAGATTTTGTCCCTCCATCTTGAGGATTCTATGTTGTCAAAGGAAAACCCCTAGCATGAGTCATTCTTGAAATCTGGAGCACCTCTTGGAGAAGATTGTTGCCTATGTCATTCGTTTCGTACTTCCAACATGTTGTCTGCGTCACTTGGCTCTTCTTCAACATATGGTTCCGCCAACATAACTCTCGACGCTTCTGATGATTCTGATTCACCTTCATAAGAATTGTCAGAGCTGTCAGAGGAGATGGTTTGTACCGCCACGCATCTCGGCTTCTTTCTCCATTGGGAGTTGCTGCTTTCTCTAGGAATCTTTAAAGAGGATTAGAATGCTCCACCATGAGTTGTGGGTAGTCGTCTTCTCTCTCTTTACATGGTGGTTCATGCCGTGACACCTTTGATATTCTTTCTTCTAGGGAGTACTTTCGTTTCGCCATTTGTTCTTCTAGTACTCTGGTTGGGAGAAATGAAGATACTCCAAAAGGGCTAGGTCCTTGTGAGATTCTCATTGGTTGTGAATTGTCTATCATGGGCAGAGTGTATATAGGATATGGAGTGAATATATCTTGTGGATATTCCTGCGGCTTGGGCTGGGTTTGTATTGAGTTAAGTTGCGCCTTCAGGTACTTGAGCTCAGACTCCTTCTGTGCTAGTAGATTTGGCGAGTGTATGCTCACCGTGCATGCGATTTGGAGTAGCTCTTCATGCAAGGACTGGATATTTTCTCTCAGCTCCTGAATGACCAGCTCCATTACGCTTACCTTTTTTTCAATCTTTTTTAGGTAGCAATTCTGGGCCATAGCATTCTCTGTCTGCCAATTGAGCGTTGCTTCTGCTGCACTAAGCTTGAGTACAGAGCCATCTCCATTTATCGCCTTGGTGTTTTTGACCTTCCAAGTATGCGTCACGTTGTCTTGCTCAAACTCTTTCGGAGGGAAATCTGGCTCCCTTGAGGAAGATGGTCCGAACATAAAGATAGGTTTGGGCTCTTTAGAGATGGCAGGCTTTTTTGAATCTGAATATAGTACGTAGTACTCAAATGGTTTTCCTGCAGGTTCTCCCAGAAGACCAACCTTTGGGTCTCCGGCTTCATAACTTTCTTTCAACAGTTGCTGAGATTTCTTCTTTCTTCTCCTTCCTTTGGAATTTTCTTCATCATCTTCTGAGTTGCTACGGGTGCAGGTTTGACAGAAACATACGTCGAAGAATTTATGCCCATCTTTTTCAGCAAAGGCATAAATTGGTTTTCCATTAGCATCGAATGATACTATTGGAATGCCAGATTCAGAGACATCTTCTTGCTTTATAGGCACTTCTTGCAATGCGGATATCGAGTTTATCTCCGTGCAAAATATTGAAGGTCGGACCTTCCCTTCTTCTCCTTTAAAAACGATTTGCACAGCGCCATCCTTCTTTTTGATCATGGAAGATTCTGTAGATTGGATTGGTTTGTCATTCTGGTACACTTGTTCGTAGTGAGTAACCCATGACTCTGGCAGTAGCTTGATTAGCTCGCTTCTTGGGATTTGTTTTGGGATGTGGACACACGAGGGGCCATGCTGGGATTCCACATTTATGAGAATGGTTTCTTCAGAGTCTCTTGGGCACGTCAGATCCATTGCATGGTTTTGAACTCCTTATGTCATTTGGTAGTGCAGGGTGGCTGCTACAGAGTTTTCTATCTGTTTGGCACCAGTCAGCTGTAGTTGGATTTTCAAGTGGTGGAGGATATGAAAATCATCTAACGCTATATTGAAGTTGGGGAATAGCGTTACTAACACCGTGCCTGCATTCATCGTTGTCTGGAGAGTTGCAATATAGGCATGTTGGTATTCTTTGAACCTTGTGTCTAATAGTGCAATTCGGGCTACTAAATGGGAGACCTCTTCTTCCATAGAGTGTGAGAGCAAAGTGAATTGCTCCATAGTCCAGGTGCGTATAGCCACATCGCCGCCACTGTCGAACCATTTCTCCATTGAGTAGGAGAGGAAACATCTGCTCGGATTCTTTGGCTGGAACAAGGTAGTGTTCTAGTCGGGAGGCTAGAATCAACTCTCTAGACACCTTTTTTGTGGGGCTCATGACTTGCCTTATAGTTTTTTAGAGAGAGTGGTTAGGTTTGGAAAAAGCTCTATACGGGTTTAGTAAAGGGACTTGGGAAATAGATATTTTGTTATCATCACTATACTCTACTTCATATAAGTAGTCTATCTTACTAGCATTTGAGGGGCGAAAACTAGTGGAAGGTGTACGAGAAAGAATAGATGTACTTTCCATATGGTGTAGATTAGAGCAGAGACCAAGACAGTAAGCAATAACCCTTATCCAACCCTCAAAATATTATAGTCATAGATCATTCTCCTTGGAAGCACTAAGATTCATGATCCACATAGGACTCAAGATATATTTATGATAATTTATCATGTTTTGAGAACCTTAAACCGAGGAAAAACTGAGCACCTTAGCCACCACATCCTCAAGGTACACTATGTTCCAAAACACCATGAACTTTCTTATTTATATCTTGGATGACTTGTTAGGATTTCTGATGTGGAAGATCCAAGTACATGGCAACCACAGAGCATACTTTCATTCACAAGTATGAAGTAGGAGAAGATCTTGGACTCTAATATTTCTTAGGAGAATAAGAGCCAAAACTTGACCGCCAAGGCTCTGATACCAAATTTACAGACATATAGTGGGTACAACCACGGAGGAGGTATAGGAATTAAGGTAGGGACTATGTAGGGAACTTTGTAAGATATGAACAAGAGAGGATATACAAGGGGGAGCCTTTATTGATAATCTCACAAACGTTTACAAGAGGACACTCTAAAGAGAACTTCACACTTCTTACTTGCTATGGCTTAGCTTGAAGATGGCTATGCCAAGCACCTCTATTTATACTACTTCGGCAGGGAACTATTCCCGACATCTACATTACCTATTTTGGCATTATTCACAAAGAATAGATTCTTTGTTTGCCATTATCACACTTAGTGTCCATCATGTCACTTAGTGGCCATTATTACATCACTACTAATAGTAACTTAAGCATTATCACACTTGTCCTTATTTGACATAGAAGACTTTCTGTTTTAATCACAGAAGCTACGCGTGCAAAAGGATTAAAGACCATGAACGAATTAGGCAAGGTCCAACTGGAAGAAAGACACGCAAGAAAGATTTAATGAAGGCGGCAACGCCAACTTGTCACTTGCCAAAAACGCAAGGCGAAAAGAGATTTCCTAATCGGAATAGGATTCCGATTAGGCAATATGAGTTGCTATAAAAGCAGGCGCTACCCCCTTAGCAACTCAGTCCTTTCTCTGTGCTAAATTCTCAGAGCTCTTAACCGTATAAGACTAGCGGATTTAGAGGCTGGTCTATTTAGAGAGGACGATATCGATTACATACACCAAGTTGAGGAGATTTTAGTGTTTGTAGTCTATCGGGTTTTGTTCGTGATTGAAGACTCACGAAGAAGATTGTCGAAGACAACACAACCGAGCATAGGCTTGCTCGAAGGGTGGAATTGAGAGGATCTCTAGTAGCTTAGGACAATAGCTTGTGTGATAGTTAGTTGATGCTTGAATTTGTACTATTGACTACCGAATAGTGAAAACCTTTCCACTGGTAGAGTGCCTCCGGACGTAGGTGCGGAGTCACCGAACTGGGTAAACATATTGTCTGTCTTCTGTTTACTGATTTACTAATTACTGTCCATAAACTGTGAATAGGCAAGTTGTCGAACCAATAGTTACAACATTGTGTTCGACATCTTGTCCTTGCTACTTAACGGAATTTCAGATGGGTTTTATCCTAGGGGTTTGATCAACCAAGTTCCATACTTGGTTATCATACATGGACTTCATTTCCTCATTCATGGCTTCTTGCCACTTGTCGGAGTCAGTACTGGAAAAAGCTTGTCGAAAGGTTGCTGGATCATTATGATCCATAACTATCAAGTCATTTCCCTCAGTGGCTAGAAAGCCATTGACAGGAGTTTGACGAGATCTTTCCGACCTTCTTTGACCTTCTGGAATGTCTGTGCTAATTGGTTCCACATCTACGACCATTTCAGGCTCCTGTATCTCTACATCTTGCATAATAGGTTCCTGAATTGCTTCAGGCCGTTCCATAATCTCTAGAATTTCTTCGAGATGCACGGGACTCCCACTAGCTCTTTTGAAAATAACTCCTTTTCCAAAAACACCGCACCACGAGGTATAAAAACTTTGTTCTCATTGGGTTTGTAGAAATAGTACCCCCTCGTTTCTTTAGGGTACCCTACAAAGACACATTTATCTAGGTTGGGTTTGAGCTTATCGCCTTGCAAATGCTTGACATAAGCTTCGCAGCCCAAAATCTTTAGGAAAGACAACATGGGTTTCTTCCCACTTCATATTTCGTATGGTGTACTTTCCAATGCCTTTGTCGGAGCCCAATTCAAAATGAATGCGGCCGTCTCCGGGGCATAACCCCAGAATGAGATTGGGAGATCAGCCTAACTCATCATTTATCGAACCATATCCAGTTACCAGGCGGAGTCAAATCAGAGAGGATCCCACAATCATTTAAATGACTGTAAAACTCTTGGTCTAAATATTCGCCGCCCCGGTCAAACCGAAGCGCCTTCACATTCTTTCCAAAATGGTTTTGTACTTCATTCTGGAACTTTTTGTTCTTGTCAAAAGTTTCAGACTTATGTCTCATTAGGTAGACATAACCATATCTATTAAAATCATCAGTAAATGTGACGAAGTAATTAAAACCCCTTCTGGCCTGAGTACTCGAAATGTATAAGACCTAATAAGTCGCTCGCCCTTTCACCTAACCCCGTGAAATGTGCCTTTGTCATTTTTCCCATTAGGCAAGATTCACATCTCTCAATTGAAGTGAATTCAAATGGACTTAGAAGTCCACACTTATGCAGTGTTGAGATGCGTTGCTCGCCTATGTGCCCTAAACGACAATGCCATAATACGGTCTGGTTTAAATCGACGGATTTAGGCATTTCATCATTTATCTTATAAGTAGAACTTGCGTCAGTGTTTTGAATATTTAAAATATACAAACCACAAACTAACGAAGCATTGCCATAACAAACATTATCTTTAAATATATTAAATAATCCATAAGAAATAGAAAAACAATATCCTTCCTTGTCAAGCAAGGATATAGAAATAATGTTTCAGCGAAACGCAGGTACACAATGAACATTATTTAAATACAAAACAAGCCATGTGGGCAAACTGAGATTGATAGTTCCTACATCAATTGTTGAGACTTGATTACTATCACCAACTCGTAGGTCCGCTTTGTCTCTGCCCATATCTCGTCTACTTTACAGAACCTACAGATTAACACAAATGTGAGACTCTGCACCAGTATCAAGTACCCAAGAATGTGAAGTAGATAAACTGAGATTAAGCTCAATAACATAAATACCTGGTCCTGAAGACGTGGAAGCACCACTCTTCCTTAGATACTCCTTGTATTTCTTACAATCCCTCTTCCAGTGCCCCAGTTCCTGGCAATAATAACAGACAACCTGAGTGTCCTTAGCATTCACAGCAACCTTAGGAGCTGCTTGAACCTTTGGAACCTTAGGGTGCCTTATATTCCGTGCCAGTTGCATGGGAGCCTTACCCTTACTCGCTCCAGCTTTCTTGAAGCTGACTTTCTTGATGACCATAAGAGCCTCCTTGCTCTTTTCTTTGACGCTCTTTTCCACAATCACGAGCATCCTATGGAGCTCTTTCATAGTCTTATCCATGTCATGCATATTGTAATTTACAAGGAAATCACGATATGTATTTGGAAGTGAATACAGCACAAAGCCTGCAACCATTTCCTTGTGAACAGCAAGACCAAGTCTAGTCAGGTGCTTCAAAAGACGTTTCATCTTTAGGACATGGGGACTCATAGGAGCTCCAGCCTTGAGCTTGCAGGACATCAGTTCACTGAAAGTGTCGTAGCTTTCGACACGCGCCTTCTATTTGAACATTACTTTGATCTCTCCCATTAAGGCCTTGGGATCTTAAGAAATATCCATAAACTGTTTTTGCAAGTCAGGCACCATGCTGCCCATCATGATGTAATAAACATCGATAAGGTCGCTAAGGAATTTCTAGTAAGCATCTCTTACCGCCCTAGCGGCGTTCAGTGCTGGCTTAGCAGGTAGGTTCTGGGGAAGGATGTAATCTTTACGTTCATGCTTGAGAACAAGTCTCAAGTTCCCGTCCCAATCGTTAAGCTTATCATGCTCAATTAGGGACCTGAGTGCGATTTTGCCAGATTGTGTTGTATTTTTCATCTTATCTACACCGTGAAAGAAAATTTTAATCAGTATTTAATTAAAATTAAAGTAGGATATTTTAAATTTAAAACACTTTTCTGATTATAAACTTTAGAGTCTAAACCAGGACCCTCGCATACCCTCGATTGAAGTGAACGTAGGCTCACCGCTCACCCCGATGGCACCAAGGTAGGATACCTCATCCAATTACAAGTCCATGTAATTCCTAGCTTTTGTACATAAAATGCACATGACATACCCTATCCTGATACCCTAGGTCAGCCCTAGACTAAATCTTAATATTCGTGCTCGTTTCTTCCTCATTGACTCCCACTAGCTTCGAGACTCCTTAAAAACTCCACCAACTCCGTCTTGATTTCTTTCTTGATTTATTGATTCCAAATTTTATTTTGTTTATGTTAGAGTTATGCCCCAGTCCAATATAAAAGTGATCTACAAATGTAATGTTTTATCATCTGTTCAAATGAATAAATCGGCTTAAATTACTAATGTGTTGTAGTAATATATTAGATGTAATTTGATCTGTATCATTATGTGTGTCATTACTAATAGTAGAACTACAGATCGGAAAGAATTACATTTAATGAGTCCTTGATCAGTCAAGCTTCATTAAGAAGGGATCAGTATGAGGCAAACTCTTTATGATCACGCTCAACTGATCATGGCAAGGTAGTGCCGGAGTTAGATCATAGGTATCATCCAGGGAGATGGTATTGAACGACCCGATGGTGAGTATGCAGCATAGATATTGTCATGAGCATACTCACGTATCGTACCTTGTCATTATATCCTAATACCAAGGAGTCTTTGTGATCACTATGTAATGAATCTCTAAGTTTGACCTATTCTAACGTTACCTGTAAAAGGGTAGCCATAAGGGCTCTGATTGGCTTAGTTATGAATCATATGAGTGAACTCGAAAGACGGCTGAGGGATTTATCACCCATACTCCGGTATGGGAAAAATATCTATTTAGGCCAATTGATGAGTATGACTGAAGAAATAGCATTGCCATGCAGGAGATACTTAGTATCAACTTTCAGTCATCTCAGATATCAAGAAACAGTGATTGATAAATTAGGATGATGGTTCTATACCTTTTGATCAATCTAGATATCGGTATGATAAAAGGATAGTGACATGTACGATAAGAGGTTAAATCGAATAATCGATAATCAGGGGCGTTGGGTAATCATAATGTCTTGCTAGAGGCCACTAATGATGGAAAAAAGTAAAATATTAATTTTATCAGTCTGCCAACGGGTCGTGAGCCTAGAGGGTCACACACTTTAAGCATGGTATATAGCAAAACAGACTTGGATGAAAAGTTGGGAGAATCCGCTTTTCAATTTACTCTAATTGAAAACGAACCGGTTGATTTTTGGCCCAGGTTTATAACCAGGCGGTTGAAGAAATCCGATTAAAGGGATTGGATCGATTTAGCTAAACCGTTTAATTAGAACCAAATTTAAATGGGTTTAATTAGAATTTAGCTAAATGGGCTCGAAGCCCACTCTTAATCTTAATTAATAGTTATAATTATTATTAAAATTAAGATAATTAGGGATAGTTATTTGAGGAATTGATTTTGTTAAAAATCAAGATAATATATCTAACTTTTTACGAAAATAAAATCCTAATTAATCCCCTCACTAATTCATCTCCTCTCCCCTACTTGCCGTCCCTCCCCTCTCTCCACCATAGTTAGGTCCTGCTTTTCTTCTACTCTCAAAACTAGTGCAATTAAGTGTAGGATCCTAAGGTTTAGGTGTCTTGCTTGTGTGGACGATCTAGAGAACACATACTTTTGTGTTTAAGTGATTCAAAGAGGTAATTTTCATATTTATTGTTCATGTTCATATGCTGAATTTTTATCACATAAACATCTTATATTGAATTTCATGGTTAATTCATTGTCCGCTACATGATATTTATTTTATGGAACCCATGGAATTTCTTCAGTTTAAATGTGGGAAAAATTTTTGCTTATCGAAACCGGACGATTTAAATTAATTAGTTGAAATTGAAACGGCTTACCCCCGATTTATCGAAACCGAACCGGGTTTGAAAAACTGAATTTTTCATGTTCATTCAAAACTCAAATCCATAAAAATACATGAATTTTTAGAGATTAAACTAACCCCTAAGCATGCTCAAAATCATTCATCACATATAAAAAAAAGCTCTGATACCACTGAAAGAATCCATGGAGTCAAAATCAATAAACATCATGCATAGCGGAAACAATTTAACCATGAATTCTTCAAGAAACTAGTAAGGATCATCATGTGAGATTGACTTTCAGCACATAAAGCTCATGAAAAATTCTGGAAATTAAACTCATTTAGATTGAGTTCTAATTAAACGGTTTAGCTAAACCGATTCAGTTCCTTTACGCCGATTTTTGGTTTAAACCAATTCGCTTCGTTAACTAAACCGAAAGGCGAACTAATCCTGATCCTCATAATTCTCACATAATGACTTATTTAAGACCCTTTTGCTATATCTTGCTTAAAGTGTGTGACCCTCTAGGCTCACGACCCATTGGCAGACTGAAAAAATTACTATTTTGCCCCTTCAATCATAAGTAGCCTCTAGCAAGACATTATGATTACCCAACGTCCATGATCATTGATGATTCGATTTAACCTTTTATCATCCATGTTACTATCCTTTTATTATCCGATATCCATATTGATTATAAGGCATAGAACCGTCATCCTTATTTAATTAATCACTTTTTCTCGATACCTGAGATGACTAAAACCTGATACAAAGTATCTCCCGCAAGGCCATGCAATATCTTTTAGTCATACTCATCAAGTGGCCTAAACAGATATCATTCACATACCGGAGTATGAGGGATAAATCCTTTAGCCATCTTTCGAGTTCACTCATGTAACTTATACCTAAGCCAATCAAAGCCCTTATGGCTACCTTTTACAGGTAACGTTAGAGTAGGTCAAACTTAGATACTTATTACACACTGATCACAAAGACTCACCGGTCTAAGGATACAATGACAAACTATGATATGTGAGTACGCTCATGACAACATCTATGCTACATACTCACCATCTGATCGTCCAATATCATCACCCTAATGATATCTATGATCTAACTCTATCACTAACTTTCCATGATCAGTAGAGCGTGATCATAAAGAGTAAGCCTCATACTGATCTCTTCTTAGTGAAGCTTAACTGAACAGGGACTTATTAAATGTAATTCTTTCTGATCTACAGTTCTACTATTAGTGATGACACGCATAATGATATAGATCAAATTACATCTAATATATTACTACAATACATTAGTAATATAATTCCATTTTATTTCTTCAAAAGATGATAAATCATTACATACATATGAACTTATTACACTGGACTAGGGCACAACTCTAACAACCTCTCCTTGGTTTCTCCACTCAAGTCAAGGGATGTCGATCGACACCTCTTGGTCGTTTGGTGTGGTGATCGACACCTCTCGGACCATGAAGGGTGGCAATCAACACCCATGGATAGAGGGGTTCGGTTCGAGTCGAAATTTCGACCTTGAGGCAAATCGGGAGGTTAAATGGGATTGTTTAATTTCTGTGTTGATGCCATGAATATACTCGATCCTCGATATGGATTAAATGGTTTTGATCGAGTATATAAAGATATCGAAAACTATTTTTCCGTCGAGATAAAGTACGTTCTCGAGTTCCCACAGGATTGATTACCCGACAAACTGGAGGACCCCATTGTTGTGTTGTTCAATGTACGTGGTAAATCGTTGCCACATTATGTTGAAATTTTTGTTCGCCCAACGACCTATTAGTGTTTTGCTCGATACAATAGAGTTTCGACATACCGTGTGATGAAGGGATTATATCGACCGGCGGCAGGGCCGGGACCTTGCGATTGGTTCGAAGGACCGATTCCTTGTTTTTGTTTGAAAACGCGGAAGTCTCGGTTTAGAATTTCGAGATCAAGACTTTCGAGTGCCGAGTGAGATCGATACACTAAAAATCATAAAAATTAAAATATGATTTAATGTGATTGACATCATGCATTGTGTGACAACATATATGTTTAATAACATGATATGCTTGCAACATGCGTAAGTTAGATTACATGATGTATAGCCTAGCCCATCAAGACAAAACCGTTTATATTGCATTTGATTTTTAGAAATAAAATGGTTGTTTGTGCCATCTTAATATTTGGGTTGTATATATTTTGCGACGAGATGCGTCGTAGTTTACATGTATTATATTTATACCCGGCTTCCGAGCCGTTGATATATTTTGTAAACGCACTTCCGGAGATGGCACTTTGGGAGTCTTGAAGTTGGCATTGAGTCGTGGAGACGTCAAGGAGCCAGTGGGAGCGTCGCCAAGGATGAAGAAGACTTATTATAGTTGTAATCTTCACCCTTAAGATGTGACCTCGATCTTAAAGATCAAACCTAGACATAGGCTTAAGCTATACATGTTTAAATTATGCTTTTTTAGAATTGCATGATTAGTAATGTATGTTTATTTTATATGCATATGAGCATGATAAGTTTAAACGTACATATGTTTTGCATGTCAAAAAATGGTTAAATAACGTAAAATTGGACATACAAAACAAAGTGAATCATGAAACATATCATCGTACCCGATATGGATGAAGAGTTGTCATGTAGAGAATGTACTCGGTGCATGTCTCACAAAACTTGACCATATCGCAGTGAAATTGAGTTATGCGATGATGCTATCCAGTTTTGACACTCAACGAAACTGCGTAACCACGAATGTGTTTGTAAGAGCTTGTGCCCTAGTCCAAGTTTTTTCTATGTAATCTTCTGTTCAGCAATAAAAGGCATTTTCATTATTATTGTGCTGTAATAATGAGTCATGCGATAATTTCATCTAAAGGCATTGAGTGTGTCATCACTAATAGTAGAACCTTTAGATGGTATGAAATTATGCTTGACGAATCCCTAGTCGAATACTTAACCATGAGTGACTAGCGTGAGGATAACTTAATTAATGGGATTACCAAAGTCATATCACTGATATCATCTCAGAGATGATATTGGATGACCCGACTTGGAGTATGGCGCATAGATTAAGTCACCAACGCATACTCTGCCGTCGTGTTATCAGTGCCTTAAGACCTTGGAGCGAGTGGCTCACATGCACGTCATGTTGGAGTTGTGCCCTAGCCCAATGGAATAAGTTATATACAATGTATTGTTTATCATCTTTCAGAATAAATAAAACGTCATTATATTACTAGTGTGTTGTAGTAATATGTTAAATCTGATTTGATCTATGTCATTATGTGTGTCAGTAATTATAGTAAATCTGTAGACGTGAAAGAATCACATTTAATGAGTCCCTGGTCATATAAGCTTCTTCAGAAACGACTAGTATGAGGATAACTCTATATGATCACGCTCTACTGATCATGGGAAGACAACGTCGGAGTTAGATCATGGATATCATTCGGGGGATGATATTGGACGATCCGAAGGTGAGTATGTAGCATAGATGCTATCATGAGCATACTCACATATCGTAGCTTGTCATAGTATCCTTAGACCAAGGAGTCTTTTTCGTTATTATGTAATCGGTAACTGAGTTTGACGTAGCCTAGTAATTGGTCTGAGTGAATTACGGGCTGATTTAATACAAGTCATTTAATTGATAATCCTAATTCTATTTGGGCTCAAAAGGATTTTAAATAAATGGGCTTAAGGCCCTTTTAGGATTTCATGAATTATAATTTTAACTTTAATTCAAAGATAATCCAAGACTGGAAAGGACAAAGAAAGGGAAAGATTTGACAAAATATTATTTTGGAAGAAATCGGAAAAAGGGAAAGTGGACAATTTTGGGAAATTGGGAATATAATCCCAATTCCCAAAACCGGCCACAACGCTTCCTCTCTCCCTCCTCTCTCATTCGGCCGACCTCTCTCTCTCTCTCTCTCTCTCTCTCTCTCTCTCTCTCTCTCTCTCTCTCTCTCTCTCTCTCTCTCTCTCTCTCTCTCTCTCTCTCTCTCTCTCTCTCTCTCTCTCTCGTGTTCTTGCTCCCTTCTTGCAAAACTAGTTATACTTGCAAGAAGGTTTTGATCTAAGGATCAAGACACCGCCTGTGTGGACGTGATAAAGTAACAATATCTTTGGATCTTGTTTAATTGAATTCACATCAAAAGGTATATATTTATTCGTATTCTAATCTTGTGCTAAAATCAATTTACCATGAAGATCGTAATCATCGTTTTTGGGATCCATGGTTAATCCACTTCCGCATGAAATTATGTGTTTTGACCCCATGGAATTCCTTAAGTGGTATCAGAGGCAGGTTTCATTGCATATTGATTTCTAGCATGTTAGAATCGCATGAATAAAATATCTTGCTTAATTTAATTATGGATTTAATTGCATAAAAATTGTAAATTAATTTTTTTGATTTTTGAAATTAATTTTTTTTGAAAAATTAGATTCCTGGGTTGATCTGGCCGAGCCATGATCAGCCCTAGGTCGAGACCCTTGGATCAGGATGCAAAGCCCTATGGCTATCCATGGCCGGCGCAAAGGGCCGACCAGGTCGCGCCACGGGCGACCATGGTTGCTTCTGCGGGTGACCAGATCTACCCAGACTCGACCATGGAATGGCCCGCTACCCAGACTCGACCATGGAATGGCCGGTGGGCCGTCCATGGGCGATGCCTAGACCAGGTCGAGACCTAGGATGCCCCATGGGCGATTCGTGGTCGAGCCGTTGCGGTCCGATCGGTCTCGGGCTTGAACCGGTCAAATATTTTACGATTCAAGAGAAATTATAAAATCCTAATTTTAATTTCAGATCCGGTTCGGTTTTGATAAACCGGGAAAAACCGGTTAAATTTCAAAATCAATTTTAATCGTTCAGTTTTGATAAATTGGATATTTTCCACACTTAAGTAAGATAAAACTTGAATTAATAATGTTGTTTGATAACATATTGTTTGACAACATGTTATTTTCCACATGATGTGTAGCTAAAGCCCTCTAGATGTGTATGGTCGTTTTATTTAATTTCATTTTTTGCAACTTGCGTGTTGCTTCATTTTGGATTTGTAATTAAATACGACCTGCGTGTCGTGATGGTTGTAATTGTATCATATTATGTAATTACAAACAACGACACAAGAAACAAGTCAAGAGTGAGACTTGGAGCCAAGAGGAGTCCCGGAGTCGATGGGAGTTCCAAAGAAGGCTCGAAGCCAGTAGGAGTCCACGAGGATGGTGCAAGTGAAGGACTTGAAGACTTAGTCTTTAGGGTCTATTGCTAGTATCCTAGGATCCTATAGAATGGGCTATTGCTATACATGTTATTTACATTTACATGTTTATGAATGTATGATTGTATGAATGCATGATTAGTTTAAATACATTGAATATAGTTTAGAATATCACCCACACGCAAAGATTAAAATTGGAATTAATCACCCATTGTATGTAATATGGATTTAGAGTCATCCTTACATCAAATGTAGTCGATGACTCTAATTAAAATTGTATCGATATACAATCAGGACTTAAAACACAGAAACACAACTAATTTCAAGTCAAGCGTGATACCATTCAAGTCTCGACTGAAAGCGTTTTGGTGCCCCAGTCCAGTTGTATTAGTCTGTAAATGTCTGTAAATATGTATCATCGTTTGTAATGAATAAAATTGACATTATATTACTTATGTATTGAAGTAAATATTTATCCACGAATACTCCAAAGTCCTTAAGGATTCAAAGGTACCACGACAAATGAGAATGCTCATGACTTAATTCATTATTTCTTAGGTCAAGTCGTCCAATATTATTTCTCTAAATGATATTTATTATCTTACTTGGTAACTCTTTACCTATGATCAGTAGAGTATGATCATTAGTCATTCTCATACAAGCCCAGAGTGATCGTGGCCACAGATTTGGCCACGGGGCATTGTCCTCGACCATGGACTCGGTCGAGCACGGAGTTGAACACAGGAGCTTAGGGTCTTGAACATAGTATGTGATCGCTTGGCCACGGTGGACTTCTCTTTTGATCTTCAGGCATAGGTTTGAGTTCCATCAGGTGCGGCCAAGGGAACTTCTTCGCGTTGGTCACGGGGAGTGGTTAGTCTTATCAGTGATCTTCAAACAAAAAAGAGGCCAAAAAAGCCCAAAACCTACAATATTTTCTCAAGAGACCCGTGAGGTAAAATAGGCCTATAACAGGGGTAAAATGTACACGAGTGGGACAAACCAAGGCAAAAGTAGGAGGAAAATGAGCCAAAAACTTATGCTTTCTCGGATCGATCAAACACATAGTACTATATTATAAATGGTGGAATATGTATTTGGATGTCTCAATAGTCATATACGAATATTTTAATCGTGTGCCACTAATTCGATGAGATTTATCGACTCCTTTTTCGTAATTAGGGTTGAAATGAAGTTTAATTTTAAGATAGTGTGTGCCTCTGATTGTATCTAGAGAGAATTCGTTGTATCCTTTTTATATTGATGGTGGAGATTAATTGGTCTCGAGAATCCTGTGGTTTTTTTCTCTTCCCCGTTGAGGAGATTTTTCCACGTTAAAATATGTGTACGTAATTCGTGTTCTTTTTTTTCCAATGTATTTAATGAATGCATTCATTTTTCTCTAATCACACATATATTGTCTACCTTCAAATATTATAGTATATATATGTGACGATGCATTTAAGTTGCGTGAGAACCCGTGAGAATCCCCCAAATGTAACGAGGGGGACGTGTGTCTTTCTATAACCTAGAGGAGAAATTGTTACCCGTCGAGGGGAGGGATGTTATGAGAGATTAGAAGAAAAAAATATTTGTTTTGGTATGCCATAATAATGTTATGGAAATACGTGTCATAATCATGGAAACACGATTATGGAAATATATGACATAATAATAAAAATAGATGACTTAATAATTGAAATACATGATATAATTATGCAAACACGGTTCTCGCAGGTTCGCATAAAACCTCTTGATCGCATGAGATCATGACCCTATACACATGTGTGAGTTCATTGCTAAGATTGCCTGAAGTGAGATTGTACGGTGTGCATTGAAACTAATTAACATGAATGAATCCTACTTCTTTTCTTTTCGATCATCACACATATTCGAAAGTTAGAATACATGTAACTTGAATGGACTCTATTAATTACTTTTAGCCAGAGTAGTTATTGTTCTCAATATTCAACAAAAAATATCTCAAATCTAATGTAAATCGAAGAAATTAGCTAGACTGACAGAAAATTAAATTACAAGTTAACGACATTAACATCATTTTTTACTAGGGTTAATTACACCTTGCTATATTTTGTTGGACCTCTTTTACAAATGACTATACTTATTTTAAAAAGTTTCGTTTAAGTTCACCAAGTTACCAAAAAAATACAATTGACTACTTTTCCATCCACCTCTGTTTAATTTTAATAAAGCTATGTTATATTTTAAAAAAATGCTATATTTCCCTTGGTCTTCTCTTTTCTCTTGTTCCTTGTGAAGTTTAAAGCGTTCATTTTCTGTTCTTTGCCATGGATGGTTCAGTTGAGGGGGTCTGGATCGACGAAGGCGGTTTGAAGTCCATATCAGCAACGGCAAACAAGGGCCAGTCCGGCAAAGCTCAAAGCTTCTGGCCGGAGGGGATGTCCAGATCTTGGTAGGCCAGGCGACTAGGTGGTCAGTGGTTTTCGCCGCCCGTGGTCGCTGGCGGAGGTGCGGAAATGAGGTTGAGGGGGTCGATTTGGGCCTGTGTTGGTGGGCCTCGCCTCCCTGTGGCTCCGCTCCCCTGTAAGCCTGATATTGTGGTTCACGTAAGGGGGGAATAATCCGACGTGCAAAAAGACACGTCCTACTATGGGAAACATAAGGGGGAGTGAGTTGATAAAGGCCCATGTGTATAATACAAGTGAGGGGAGTGTTGAAAATATAAAGTCCCACTTTGAAAGAATATGAAATCAATGGGTTGTATATAAAGGGTTCGAACAAACTCAACTAATAAGCTTGAGGTTTTTTTTGTGGAGCCCGGCCCGATATGTACAACCCAGTTTTACAGATGCCGTCAAACCCAAATCTAGACCGGCGATACCGTACGCGGATCTCCGACCAAATCCCTACTATCCCTCTCCGATGGCAACGCCGTCAAGACCAGGAGCTCGTCGTCGCGCTCTCCAGCAAACCATTGACAACAACCGCGACTCACCGTTCCAAATATGGGCTTGTTTCCCTTCATCGAGCACCACATTTCGAGCACAAGTCCGACGAGTCTGGGCTCGGATCAGACGAATTCTGCAAATACAAGTTTTGTGCATTCACTCAAGGTTAAAGTATCAAAATTGTGTTAACCGCAATTCCATTGTTCTCTTCTCATTGTATCTTTCATTTATTTTTACTTTAAATACAATAAGTGGCTTCTCATTTTATTGAAAACCCCAATTTTTTTTGTTTCAGTCATTTGGTTGGATAGAGCCTGGAACATTTGCATAATCAATTCAAGACCATATTTACATATTACTTTTAATTTCGTTCTAAACTGGAATCAATTTGTTGATGATGTTTAATCTGGAATTTTAAAATTTAATTTGAATGATTATTCAAAATAAAGAATAAAATCAAATAAAAGAAAAAAATTGGCGAAAAAAATTTCATGAATGGCCTAACTTTGAAAATCTCTTGGATTTAAAAGTTTCCATAATTAAATAGTTTTGTAATCTTGTATTGTATTTTGTTTGAATTAAAATCATAAGGAATAATTTATGATAATTTTTAAGTTTTTCGGCGACGTGTGGCCTATTCCAGCGTTGTCCCGACAAAATTTTTTGTGCTCAATCTTTAATTCTATAAATTAGCTTGGAGCAATTTGGAGGTATGGTAGTAAAAATCAAAATCAAATAAATTGGGCAAAAAAAGTCATGAATGACATCACTTTCAAAATTTGACGAACAATTAAGGGCATTTTAGATATTTCACACTGTAATGATTTTTTTCGTCCAAAATTTAATAGTGTTAGGACAAATTGTTACTTTTTGTAACTAGGTGAGCGCTTCTTAAAATAGATTTTGTAATTTGTAAAATGGTTCCAACTAAGTATATTAAGTTGTAAGTAATCATTTTTATATTATGGACACATGATCCATCGGATTCAACAAACGAAGCAAAGCGAAGTTAATGATCGAAAATACAAAGCCATACGTGAATGAGCTGATATGGATGTTCAAGATTATCCTCACCTCTTCCTAGCTAGTATTGATACGACGTGGTGAGGTCTCCGAACTCAGAGTCAAGAATCTGGTATATGTCGTCAACATTAAAATCAATCACGAAATTTGGAGAGCCCTCGAGCACGTTGTTGAATTCAGATTCGAATTTGATCCCATTTGCCTCCACATGGTCACAGGACGGCGGGTCATTTTGAAGTTGTGGTTGTGGCTCCAAATCGTCATCTGCGGCGGTCGTGTTCAGGATTTGGGCTCTCGACTGTTCTTTAGCTCTCTTTGCAAATTTCGTGTTCCAGTAATTTTTTATTTCATTGTCGGTTCGTCCGGGAAGCCTCCCAGCAATGAGAGCCCATCTGTAATCACACGCTACTAATTATACTATAATACTTCTTTCAAGGTGTAAATATCAATACAAAAGAAAATTAGGGCACACAACTGTGAAATAAATAGTGTTATATGTAGTATTGTAAGTGAATCTTGTTAGCACATAATAGTACGTACCTGTTGCCTAAGAGTTTGTGGAGACGAGCGATGAGTTCTTCCTCGTCGGAGGAAATTTTGCCTCTCTTTAAATCAGGTCTCAGATAATTCATCCATCGCATCCTGCAACTTTTTCCACATCTCTTCAAGCCTGCATATATATATACATATATGTATACATATGCAATCGATGAGTCCTAAAGATAAAGGTATATAATTTGCACGTAAGAAATAATTGATATTACTTTAAACTCTTAGCTGTGTATACCTGTGAGTCTATGAACGTTGTTCCAATTGCCTTTGCCGTGAGATTTGACATAATCATTGAGGTTTTTGTCTTCGACGGCTGTCCAAGCTCCTTTGTTCAGTCCTTGTTGCTGTGAAGTCCTAGGCCTTCCCATGATTCAGATTAATTATCAGACGCTGCTGCAGAGAAAGAGATGAGACACTATATATATATATATATACATATATATATATATATATATATGGATAATAGCTACTTGCACTGCTATCACTTTTATAGCCTCGCTCCACCAATGGGACAGAATTCATTATTACTTATTGAATCTCTAAATAACTGAGTGAAGATTAAATATTAATATATTGCCTTTTCATTTATTAATAATTCAAATTTATACATAGATGTATAATGTATATAATGTGGACTTCCTTACAAGTTTCAGGTTGTGACCCATGCTTTGCCCAATCGACATCTGGGTCAACGTCCACTGCTCTTTTTTGTATAATATTATTATATTCTTTTCTACAACGTGTTTTAATTTCAGGGGCCCACACTTTTATAACATTCCAATTTAATTAAAAAAACTATCACTTTTGTTTACTGCTGCATGTGCACAGTTCCAATTTCTTAACTGAATTCTTTAAATATTTTTCTTACATATAATATGCTTTTGGGCAGATCACAGAGTCGAGCACGGTGTTGGTACGTTACACACCAAATTTGTTTGTTTAGCCTTTTCGACTATTTCTTCTGCACCCTCGGTGAAGCTAAAATTCATAAGCTATTTAAAGCTCTACACGTGGATTCCCTCCGATAATTAATCATTTACGAACTGAAAATATCAAAAATATGCTATTATCAATTTTAAATAGCATATCATCGAATCATTAGATTGGTTCTTGCATTTGCCTTTGGTGATATGGTTATAGCATATCGGAGTGATATGGCACTCGATGACATTCATCAATTTTTTATAATCATAATATTGAGTCATTAGATTTTTTTTTTTGAAAAGAAACAGACAAATATTATTAATTGTCTGTAAAGTACATTACAAAACATATCCACCTCAAGCCAGAGTCCTAATAGAGCAAAATGGTCTTATGAAAAACCATCCTATAACCTGACCAACCTAAACGTTATACCTTATGACCCAATATAAATTACAAGATAGATGATAATCAAGAAAAAACACTCCTAAGTGATACAAAGAGAAAATCAATCATCTACAAGAACCGTCTCTTCCCAATTCTGGCCACCAACTCCAAACTCCATGACACAAATATCGCAAGACTATGACGACCCCTCTCAACTGAACCCCATTCCGAAAACTTCCAGTCTAGGGCCAAGTGAGCGCTTCTCCCGGAGTTCCTCACCAAGGTGTTACGGGACTGGCTACCCGTGAGTCTTGGATCCCTGGGTCACACCCCTCGGAGGTCCTCTTGCGCTTCGATGAAGGGCGAGTCGGTATCGGATCTCCAACCAAACCTCATCCACCGATCCAAAAAAACTTAAAGTCTGTCGATCACCTCCCGGAGCCCTGTCGACACCGACACCATTGCCGGCCACGGAATCCAAAGGAGGCTACGCACTCGAGTCTAATTCTCACTTATAATAATCTCTCTGTTCCACCAAGGGACACAAATCGCACAAAGCGAAACACAACATAATACACATAACACTAAACATAATTAACCTACAAAACAACATACCCTCCACGTTGAGAAGCACCCGCTAAGGGGACCACTCCACCACCGTCATCGACACCTAGCCCACTGCCCCTCCATCTCTACTTGTAGCACATGGTAAATAAATTGGGTTTTGACCTCCGATTCCATGTGTTCCTGATTCCGACCGGTCCACGACAGCGTCTCCACCATTAAAGTCTCCCACGACCACCACGAACACCACCGTGAGCGAATCGCACTACCACGATCGCGGCCACGATTGCCTCCCCTCCAGACGAGGAAGAGGATCACGAACCGGTAAATGGAGGGGCCTCGGGAGAGGATGGATCCGACGTCGTAGGCGACGGCGGGAATGGCGACGGATGCGAGGGCGGTGTAGAGGAAGGCAACGGAACCGTCGCCCACGGCGGTTTTGCAGAGCCTCTAAACGATAAGCTATCCCATCGAGTCATTAGATTGGTTCTTGCATTTGCATCTGCATTTCCTAGGGTTGTAGGTTGGTCTTAAAACCTGTCTGGGAAGTCAAAATCCTCCTACCAATGTGGACCCCGAGATTTAAAACGGAAACATTCACTACACCATTTTGTTATAACGACTGCGCACATAGACAACTTGCGCAGTCCTAAGCCAAGGCAAGGACTGCGCACAGTCTATGTGCGCAGGCATAACGTGACGCAAGGACTGCGCACACAAAAGTGCGCAGTCACAAGGTAAGGACTGCGCACATATATTTGTGTGCGCAGTCTGTAGAGATTCACTAAAATTGTCCGTTGGTGGGCAACGGTCGGATGTATATCCGTTGCAAATTAGACCGTTGCCAAGGACCGCGCACACATTGAATGTGCACAGTCCTTAGCTTGTGCCTGCGCACATTTGTGGGTGCGCAGTCATCAACTTTCTGCCTATAAATGGCAGAAAGTTGATGTTGTGTGTTGTGGTAGTGATTTTGGATAGTTGTTGTTGTGTTGAGAGGTACAAATTGAGGGTTCACATATACGACTTGTAGAGGCAAATAAACTCATCAAGAATCCGAAGACATCGTCACTCACACTTTCTCGTCCATTGTAAAGTATGTACGTGTGTCCATTGATATATATATCGTTTTATTTCGTGATTATCGTTTGTAAGTATATATATCGTTTTATTTCGAAATAGAATTTAGTGATTATCGTTTGTTAGTATATATATCATCGTAAGTATATATATCGTTTTATTTCGAAATAGAATTTAGTGATTACCGTTTGTTAGTATATATATCGTTTTAGTAATTAGTGATTGTTGAAAACGTAGATAAAAAATGGATCGATTGTGGATGGGAATGGATAGGTCAACAAATGCTTTCAAGAGAGGTGTTAGCAGTTTCGTAATTTTTGCGAGAGAAAATGGTATACAATACGGCCCAGATCGATTCAAGTGTCCGTGTTCGACATGTTGTAATTTTCGTTTCTACGAGATGCCGATAATTTGTACACATTTACTTAGGAAAGGGTTCATGAGATATTATACAATATGGACCGAACATGGCGAAGTGGGAAAAGTCGGGGAGAGCAGTAACCAGGGTCTTCGTTATTCCCCTGTTCACAGTCCCGTGGTTGATCATGTTCATCAGTTCGTGCATGATGTAGACCCATGGCGAGATGTTAGAGTTGAACCACTTGGAGAAGCAACTGATATGGCGATTCAAGTAGATGCTGATGCTGCTAGAGCAACGACGAGAAAGTACAAGCAGTTGGTGGCAGAGATGGAGAAACCATTGTATGATGGTAGCGATGATAAAGCGTTGGCCGCACTGCTGTAAATTCTGTCAATCAAACATAAGACGGGGATGACAGACACGACATTTGACGATGTAGCTGCGTACCTTTCTAGCAAGTTGCCGCAACCCAATGCGCATGTGGCAAACTACGCAACAGCAAAGCAGAAATTGAAGTCAATAGAATTGCCGTTGGTGAAATATGATGCATGTTACTACGGTTGCATATTGTACTACAAAGAGTACATATATTCCACAGAGTGTCTAGTATGTGGAGATTGTCGGTACGAATATGCTGGAAGTTTGACTATGGCAAAGAAGACATTATGGTATTTTCCATTGGCACCGCGTTTGCAGCGACTATTTGCCGTACCCGAGACGTTTGAGTGGATGCGTTGGCACGGGGAGCGGGAGAGGGTGGACGATGATACACTCGAACATCCAGCAGACGGAGAAGATTGGATTACGTTTGACAGGACATACCCGAGTTTTTCAGCAGAAATTCGTAACGTGCGCCTCGCCATTGCAACTGACGGTTTCTGTCCGTTCGGACCAAACACACCGCCTTATAGCCTTTGGCCCGTCGTCGCTATCCCGCTAAATTTCCCCCCATCAATGGCAATGAAGAAGGAATACAATCTGCTGACGATGTTGATATCTGGTCCAAAGTCACCAGGTAAATGTTTGAATAATTTTATGAGGCCATTGATCGATGAGTTGCAGGAATTATGGCATCAAGGTGTTCCGACATGGGATTGGTTTAAGGATGAAGCTTTCCAAATGCGTGCTGCAGTGATGTGGACGATTAGCGACTATCCAGGGCTGGGCATGTTGGGTGGAATTCAAACAAAGGTTACAAGGCTTGTCCTATATGCATGGACGACATTGATTCCACTCATAAACGGGGGAGAACGTCGTACTTGGGTGCACGCAAGTACTTACATCGAAGGCATCGATTGCGTCGGGCGAGACAGGCTTTTAATGGAACAGTTGAAGAAAGAGACGCGCCTCGTATCTGCTATGGGGAGGAAGTATTTTCATTCATATTGCAAAATGAATATCCAGTACAGAGTTTGGACCCACTGTTGAAACCCAGGGCAACTCGGGAGATGTATTGTTGGACGCACAAAAGCATATTCTGGGAGCTGGATTATTGGAAGACTCATCAAGTGAGACATGCCCTTGATGTGATGCATATAGAGAAGAATGTGTGCGACAATGTTATGAGCACCGTGATGGGAGTTGGTGGGAAGACTAAGGATGATGAGAAGGCCCGATTCACGTTATAGGATTTGAACGTGCGACCGCATCTTTGGCCTGTACATGGTAATGACGGAAAATGGGTTCTCCCTCAGGCAGGGTATGTTGTGAAGCCAAAAGATCGTGGAGAAGTACTTGACCATCTTAGGATGGTCAAGTACCCAAGTGGGTATGCGGGAAGTCTGAAGAATAAAATCAAGGAAGACAAAAGATTTAACAGGCTCAAGACGCACGACTGTCACGTGTTGATTCAGAGGATATTTCCGATTATGATTCGAAAATACGTCGATTCAGAAGTAGCAGACGTATTGGTCGAGTTGGGAACATTTTTTCAGAAGTTGTGTGCCAGGGAGTTAAAAAAATCCACCCTCATCCAGATGAGAGAAGACATCGCGATGATTCAATGCAAGTTGGAGAGGATTTTTCCCCCGGCATTCTTCACAATACAGGCCCACCTACCTATACATCTTGCAGATCAAGTTTTGCGAACTGGACCAGTTCACTTCATGTGGATGTTTCCGATTGAAAGGTATGTGATATTTAAGTTATTGGCTAGTACAGTTCATTTCATCTTAAATGAAGTTGAATTTATACTTTAACGTGCAGGCAACTCGGTGAGTACAAGAAAAGTGTGCGTAACATGCGATATCCTGAAGGGTGCATAGCGCAACAATATTTGATGCACGAGTCAGTTATTTTTACTCGCATATACCTAAATCGGGGTACCTCGCCCATTCCCGACGCGGTGAATGCAACCATCGTACATGACATCTCGGTAGTGTCTCAGTTGATTGAATTGCGTAGCGTCGTTCGCAATTCAAAATTGCCAAAAGATGAGTTGTTTTGGGCCCATTGGACAGTCACGGAGAATTGTGCAGAGATGGATACATTCGTAGACACGCATGAAAACTGGTTCAAAAGAAATCACCCCAATGGCAGCATTGAAGATCGGGTCATTTCCTTCAACAAAAAATTCGCAAAATGTGTAAGTGCTCAAATCTAAAATCGCGTGTACTAATTATTGTCTTCGTTTTGGACTAAACCCAACTTTGATTGTTATTACAGATGCGAAATCCTGGGTATAAGAATGAATTGACGTTGCTTTCTCATGGACCCCAGAGTTCGAGCATATATTCGCAATGTACAGTCAATGGCGTGAAGTTCGTCTGTCAACGATTAGACGAAAGGCGAGTGAATCAGAATTCAGGAATAATGATAGAAGCGATCGACAAGACATATTTTGGTGTTCTTCTGGACGTATGCGTACTTAAATACCCCCAGAGTTTGCATGTGGTTGTGTTCAAGTGTAGATGGTACGATGAGAGCGGTTTAGGCATGATCGGGGGTTGATGTCGGTTAACACGACAACCAATTGTCACAGGGAGAACCCTTTCTGTCTTGCCTTAAAGGCGAAACAGGTTTTCTATGTCGAAGATCCGAGAACTGGTCGCGGGTGGAAAGTTGTGAACTTTGTCAACCATAGGGGTTGTTACAACCCGAAGACACTAGCCCGTACAGCCGAAGCCCCCACGTACGAGGTGAACGAGCCTTACCAAGAGCCAAACACGAACAGAATTGAGATTGACAGGCCGGGAGGAATAACAATAGATCTTAGCAGTTTTCAGTTCCAATCAAATATACCGCCCGTTCAAATTGCCGACATATCACCAGACATAGAAGAATATAGTAGTAGTGCATCTGACAATAGCGATATGGAAGGACATGAAGATTATGTATCTGACTGAAAGTGTTGTAATTTCGTTTTGAATTGATAATAAATTTCAAAATTTGCAAAATGTGTTAGAAAAAAGTGTTACAAAAAAGTAAGAAAAAAGTAAGAAAAAAAAAATTTATAGAATAATTTCTAAGTGTTAAGGACTGCGCACATGTAAAGGTGCGCCGTCCTTAACACTTAGAAAAATTTCTAAGTGGTAAGGACTGCGCACATGTATCTGTGCGCCGTCCTTAAGTTGTTGACCGTTGACTATTTAGGTCAAATCGATGTTTGACCGCAATTTCCGATCCTCTGGATTAATTATTTTGTAATTACTCTTCTTTATTTGGGAAGAAAATTTATCGATGTTCAATGCGCACAATAAAATTGGACAAATCGACTAAAAACGTAGCAAAAATTTATGATCTCGGTATATACACATGTGTCCGCGACTCATCGGGTACTTTATCGATGTTCATTTCTCAATAAAATTATTCAATATTTGACATGTAAAAGAGAATCATATATTCGGTCTCATCCGTACGGTTGGATTAATTTTTTTTTTCCCATCATTTAATCGTCTTCGATGTACAAGTTTATGTATATTGAAAATAAGGGTTCACATTGTACGATTTAACAATCTACAATAACCGAACGTATGAAAAGTGAATTATAAAAATCGAAATCGTAGGATATGTAGAGAATCATGGATTACATATACACAACAATTTTTACACAAATCGAACCACGGGATCTTAGTCGATTAGGCGACCGAATATAAAGTCAATCATAGAAGTCAAACATATGAAAGGCTTATGACTGCGCACATTGCCTTTGTGCGCAGTCATAACATATAAGGCCTGCGCACTTGTATATGTGCACAGGCCTTACATATTATGACTGCGCACAAAGGCAATGTGCGCAGTCATAAGCCTTTAAATGTCCCGATTTCAGTGCATTTATCTCTTATTTTTCAACCATTTAATTTTAACCTAATATCTCTCTCTCCTCACTCACACTCTCTCGCCCCACTCACAATCTCTCGCCTCCGACTCCGCGTCTCCGCCTCCGGCCGCCTCCGTCCGCCTCCGACTCCGCGCCTCCGCCTCAGGCCGCCTCCGTCCGCCTCGGCTCCGCCTCG